>JAPMOR010099082.1:165101-178833 GCA_026543865.1 Argiope aurantia
TTTTTTTTTGTCAGGAAGAATAATTTATATTTTAGTATTCAATTTACCATTTTTATCCAAATAAATACAGTTTTTGATTTAATGAGTTAAATCAGCATATCCGTATGTAATTGCAGATATTAAACGTTATATAATCAACACATCTGGCAACAGCATCTCTGAACAGAGAAAGATACGTTGAATATTTTAAACTGTTTGTCCAACCATTGTCTTATACTATACAGCATATAGTTTTGACAATTGTGCGACTATTTCGTCTTTTATCATAATCACCACATAATAAAAATTGCTTTCATTTGAATACAAATAAAGTCGAGTGCACAGTCACAAATACTTACCGATAAATACGTGCTTCTCATAATGAGTGAAATAAAATGCAAAAAAAAAAGTGACTCACTTAACGAGCAAGGTTTCGCAAAACAAGTGGCGAGGAAACACCGTGACGTAAGGAGATGGATTGGCTTGTATCACTCTGAATTGAGCATTTGTTTGAAGATAGCCCTTATATTTACATGAAAGAAGTTTTCGCTATTTAATATTGGGGAACGCGACCTCGAGGGGTTTGAACAAGTGCCATGTGGAGTCTTAAATCACGAGACTATTTCTATGGTCAAGAATAAGGGAATTTTTTTAATTGCATCCAATTTCCCCGCTATCACATAAATAAGCCAGACAAAAAGGGCTTAAGGTTAAGAGGATAGAAGTGGATAACAACGATATTGGTGAGCTTGTGAAGGAACATAGCTAGAATCACCGAAGAGGTTATGGAGCTGCATTTTGTGTCTAAGTTCTTGTTTTAATGTTTTTCCTTTTGTTTCTTTCTTTCTTACTTTTTTTTTGACGGTGGGGAGGGAGAGATATTTTATAAGGATTCTTATGGAAAAGGCCGTTTTCAGTTAACGAGTGTTTTTATTATGGGTAAAAATCGAAGAATCATGTTCTTTAAGCGAAGTTCCATAGTAACCCCTTGGATACGAATTCGAAAAAAGAAAATTTCGTTTCTATTTATTTTGTGTAAAGCGCATTTTTTAAAATTTTTATTCATATGACCTTTTTATTTATAGTAGCATTTGCATATTGTTAAGCCCCACGATCCATTTGCCATTGAATCTCTTCATTGCAATGATATTGGAAAGTGCGAAACTTCGTAACAGAAAATTCAGCAGGAAGACTTAATTTTCTTGCATTATTACTATGAATTTCACTTTTTCTAAATTACTTCGATTTATTTGTTAGCTCGTGTGTATATAAAAATTGCAATTCAAAAAAATCAATAAACTAAATTACTTTGATTTGGCATATGGTCTCTCACCGAGATTTTAGGCCTCTGTGAAATTATAAACAAAGTGAATGAGATTACTTTTGCAAAATGTGAATTTTCTTCAGACACTTCAAAACTATGTGAATTTACGAGGATATTTTTAACATTAAAGCGAAAGATTTTAGGTTTCGTGTTGCCACTAAATTTGAAAGAAAAGAAAGAATTGTATAATAAAAGAAGTGTATATAAAAAGAAAGAATTCTACATTACTGTAACGTCATAAATGTTACTAATCCGTTCAGTGAAAACCTAGCATAATATGTTTTCATTTCCATTTATGGAAATGGGAACCAAACCGAAGAAACGTTAGCTGGTTTTTATTTTAACGAGCAGTCTTGCATGCCAAGAATAAAACTCAAAATGCATTAATGAGCACAATTAAGAATTAATACAGACATAAGAATAGATATAAAATATATTTGTTTGTCTACACTGAATATTTATTATTTATATCAAAACTATTATAAAATCATAAAGTGTAGCCTTATGATAGTTTTTCAGTTTCTGTAACCATATACCATACGAATTAGAAGATTCTTACCAATACGTTGATGGCGATTTCTTCAAATATAAAAGCCCTAATGAAGTCGACGCTCTGAAAAAATACTGTAGTTATAAAGGTCAAGAAAAAGTAAGTTCTCTAAGTATTTAATACCATTCTCCATAGTTTCCAAGAATGTATATGTGTCATAGTTTTTTTCAATTGCTATCACCGTTTAAAAAACCGAATTCATTAATATTCAGCTTTTTAATTTAAATAATAGGAATTTTTTTCCTCAAATCAGCAAATAATAATAATTTAGAAGTTATTCACCAAATGAAGTATTTAAATTAATATGTGTAATTGTTAAAATTACTTCTTAAAATATATATTCAGTAATTTAAGTCTCTTTCGAGAAACAAACTTTTCAAGATATAGGAATTTCTATAAAAACAGTTTCGAGGGGAGGGTGGGAAAAAAAGTAAGCCATTAAAAATTGGAAACAACGCACATCCATTCCTCAAACAGTAACATAATTTTCCATGAATCGAAAACTTTTTTAAGCATTTTGTAATTCATCTTTTTTATTGTGATTAATAAAAAAATATTGCAGAAAGTTCTAATACGCCTTTAAACAACAAGAAAAAAATCCATTTTTGAAAAATTCTGATCATTAGTCGATATAATTTTATTATGTATTCAATAACATCTTTCTTATACATTTTGAAAATATTTTATATATTGGTTCTTTTAATTTTATAATTTGTGTAGTTCTGGATCACTTTTTATTTAAAGATGTTTTTTAATTTGATAGAGAGACGGCTTTATCAAAACCCTGAAAGGTATCTTCAGCTATGAAAGGGTAAGCATTATAGTAAACATATCTTTCTGTAACGTCTAGTCATTCGCAATACAATTTTCGAATAAATCTAGTATATTTACTATATCTAGATAGTTAAAAAATGTTTTGGTATTTATAATTGTTTAAAGTTAAAACCATAGCCAAGAAATCTCAATTATTTTCTTTTAAAACTTTTTAGCAAAAACCTTATATCAATTTTTGTATGTAGATCTTATTGCGTTTTCAAATGATATTACTCACTCAATTGATTTTTATTTTACGGCTCTTAACGTGTTGCATTTTTAATTTGAATTTGGAATCGTATAAATAAAATAAGTTAAACATAAATGATTATAACTTTTTTTTGCATATATATTATTAAAGTCGGTGGTTACCATATATTCAGAATAAACCAAAACCCATATTTCACAAATGAACGTTTATTTTGCAACCGGGGTCAGAATTCTCTTATTCCAACATTCATGCTATATTCAGAAGGATGGAGCCTTTGATTTCGAAAGAGCATGTGCAAATAAATATTACCTGATTATTTTCAGTTTTTGAGTCATTTCTTCGTGTATAATTTATGAATGCAGTTCCAAATTTCGGTCCTAATACAATTACAATTTTATCATAAATACTAAAATTTCATTTCAGAAATTCACCGGATCGTTGATTCCACTCAATATTAACGCATTTTATTGATTTAAAATGATAAATGATTTAAATCCAAACTACCTCCTAATACATAAGTTTTTTTCCCCATCTTAGCACAGAAATCAAATTGATTAAATCATGTTAAACTATTTTTATAAATTTAAGGCAAGAATAGGTAACTTGTATAACAAATATACGAAACCACTGAATTAAGATTGATTAAAATTTTAATCATTATTAACAAATCGATGCGAAAATGCTCTATCTTCTATTGCAAGTCAAAGAAAATAGAAGAGGCAAATTACCAGTGCTTAAGTCTCCAGGTTCTGTTTATAAGCCACTTCCTTCATAATAACTTATCAATAGAAATAGTGCCTTTTATCCTTTGTATTTTGATAAAGACAAAAATTTTATTTTATTATTCTAAAACTATATATTCGAATTTGTTGATGTTTTTATATGAAAATCATGTTAAAATATTTTCTTTAATTTTAAGATAATCTGTTACGTTTCCTAATTTCAGTATAGAAAACTTATATTTAAAACTTGAGTAAAATCAGGCGGCAGTAACTTTTGAACAAACATCGCAAATATCTTGAAACGAAACATTAGTTTACATAATTACCTTTCCGCCATATAAAAACGAAGTTGTGATTGGTAGAAATTTAGAGTGCTACCTCCAATTGCAAGATGAATGTGTACTTGTGAAATGTGAATTCAGACAGTACCTTGTTCCATTTTGTTTTTTCTGGTACAATGCCACAAAAATCTCAAGCTGGAGGAATTTATTTATAATTCAGGTTCTATTGTTATATCAGGGAATCCCATTTAATGATTAAAATATTAATATTCTCTGCCACTTTAAATACTCTTTTATTTTGCAGAAAGTATGTTCTTCATCACAGAAACAAGGTCAATGCACAAGGTTCAAAAAGGCATTAGTAAGTGCATTTAAAACAAATAGCAAGTAAATCCAATGATATAAAATTTTAAAAATTAAACCCATTTATATAGGCTGCAAAGAGTGTAGTCCAATCTCTAAAAGTTTATCAATCATGAGGTCTTTAAAGTTTTCAAAACTTCGTCTTGGAAAGTGTTCTTATTGAACTATTCAATGTCACATGAAAAAAAAGTAAAGAAACAAAAAATATTAATATATAAACAAATAAATGAATATCACATATATTATACTAAAAAATAATAAGATAAAAGTATCTAATAAATCTTATCCTGTTAATTTGTTAAATATACTAAAATTACTAAGAATTAAATTTAAAATGGTTCAGTTTGTTTCATAGATAGTAAAGATTAATATTACAAATACGTTTTTAAAAAATACAACTATAGTTCCCTGATAAACAGAAAAAATATCTAAAAAATGTTTTAAATTTTTTTTTCCTGTTGCTCTTTTTATTTTATTTGTGTTTTATGTATGCGTATACATACACATACATAAAGCCATAATGTGTGTGCATACAAATCCAAAACTTGCTCCCTGAATTCGGCAAACGTTGGTGAACATGCTTTCTAAAACGCAAGAAAGATCACATTTCGAAACCTAAAGGCTAATTAAAATATATTAATAAATATTTCAAAAACATTTTAGCATTTTTTTGAAATATTTAACCGAAAATATTAATTCACAGAAAACTATTTTTCATCACTTGAAATTTCATTAAATTAGTTTTCATGGATTTCTTTGTCCATAGCATTTTTCTATCACTTTTATAAAGTCTTCAAAATTAATTTTATACAGAATTTATAATAATGTTTCTAATATTCTGAGAAATTCAAAATATTTATTTACATTTCCAGTATAAAGAAACAACACCAATTATCCATTGCTGCATCAATTTAATATTTTTTCACATTTTATAATTGTTGTTTATTGAATTTAATTGCATCTTCGAATGAGATGTTATAAAGTTTTTATAAACAGGTTGCAACTCAGCAAATATACATTTGAATTTTATCCTTTTACGGTTGTCGCAGTAAAATTCTAACTTTTAGAATGATGAATAAACTGCAAGTCCTGGTACATCAACATAAGTAAAGCGACGTTCACACGACGCCAACTATCGCGCGTAATGGAAGACCACGCTTACCTCATGTTCATCACGTGACTCCAATGGGACAATAGCAAATGGTTGTCTCATCTCCCAGGACATCCACACGATCTTTTGCCTTGTATTGAATCATAGGTCCACTGATAGGAATTTTCTTCGCACGAACAGTTTTAGACCATTCCAAAACAGCCTCATTTACATATTTTTCGTGTCACCCGTTTGACAACCACGAAGTCTTCATATTCTTTCAAAATCAAATACTCTTCTTTAATTATTTTATTGATTTGTATTCTTCCGTAGTTAAATAATTCAACTAACTTTCTCGCCAATTTGCCTTTTCTTGTATTGATGCAGAATTGGAATGTGAGATTTAGAAAAACAAGCTTCGGCATTGTTGCAATTCAGATTAATGATCAACTAATGAAAAAAACGTAAATGACATTTTTTCCCAAAGAATTTATCGAAATCCACTAATAGCCAATAGGAAGCAAGAAGTAGGAACGACCTTTCCGAACCTGACCTTTAATTTTTCAGCTCATAGTTAGAAATAGGAAATGATTACATGTTCCAGAAAAATTAAATGGGCGAACCCACAGTTAATGGGCCGTTTAGAGGGTGTTGGATGGTAGTTGAGAGGGGTTATTTAACATTAGGTCTAATTGCAGAAAAATCCGTGACATGAAAAAAATGGCCGTTAAGAGGGGTAACCTTTATACAGGGGTAGCCATTCGAAAAGGTATCACTGTACTAATTCGCATATTTCATACTTTAATTAAAAAGGCCTAAATAGTATGCCCTTGTTTTCTATAGAATCTGGTATTTAATATATTTTTGAATGAATTAATTTTGAATGAAAAAAATTTACTTCATTTCATCGCCTTTTTTTTTTCTTGCAGAATTGTATCTTTCCTATTTTGATGGAATTTCATGAACAAGGTAAATGTTAAAAAAAATAATAAGTATACAATGAAAGATGAAAGATTATAAAATGTTCTTTGTAGAATATTCAATTTGCAAAATGCTAAAAAGTTCAATTGCAAGATTCAATTTACAAGATGTGAAAAAAAATTGTGTTAGTTAATAAATCACAAATAAACACTGGATTTGTAGTAGCCATGCCATTATTAAATATAACTATTTATCTAGGCATCAAAATGACTTTAAGTAATTAATAATGTAAGAAAATTAAAAATAGAAAGAGTTACATTACACTTTTAAACACAGAAAGCCTTCAGGACAAAGTTCATTTCATATGAGGAAACTGCCAATGTGTTCTCTTTTCAAATGTGCCTATATTTATGGACTAAAGCTCCTTTTTCATTTAGTTTTACAGTATATTGAAGACAATAAAGTATCCCTTTGATTGCTATTTATTACAGTTTTGTAATTTGAGTGCAAAACAACTAAACTTATTTATCATGCTAGCTTTCTAAGCTAACACTAGAAAGATGGGCGACATGCATTTTAAACATAAATAAATTTCAAGTACTCATATTTCCCATGTTTATTCTTCGATTTCTTGTTTCTTAACCTTTTTTGAATCGTTTATAAAAAATATACAGGACAAGGAAAAAAAAATTTTTTTGTTCATTATTACTTATTCAATGAATATGAAAGACTGACCAAGATCATTTTGAGCACTGAATAAACACCACAGTCAATATAGTGTTTTCTATGCAATGTCTGAGCACTATTTGCCTTTCCCTTTAAGACATTTGAATATAATTTGACGAAAAAAGATATAAATGTGTAGGGGACGGAATTAAAAACCGATTGTAAGTACCTGAGATTCTGAGCACACTTTCGTATGTGCTAGAAAGCCTTTATTTCATTGGAATAACTAATATTCAATAATTTTGAGGATTTTTCATTTCCGAGTTATTTATTTCATCTTTTCGGCATACATTTTCCTTCGTAGTGCCACAAAGAATTCTAATTAAAAGAAAGCTATTGGAAAAATTTCATAAGTGTCGTAGAATTTATTTTTGATTATACAAAATGTCCCCGAAATGTATTCTAGAAAGTAATAGTATATAATAATAATAATAATAGAAAAATGAAAAAGAAATAACAAGATAAGATGATCATAAGATAACAAGATTCAAAATACCTCGGACGGATCAGTCTATCTTGTTTCAGAAGTCTGGAATTTGTTTGTTGAAAAATTGGTTTTCTATTAAATAGAACAAAGTATAACAGAAGATGAACAATTATTCCAAGGAAAGGTATTATCTTTGCATATCATATATGCCTTAAAAATCATATAAATTCGGAATTATAATTCGTATGCCAGCTGATTGTGAACTTAAGAATTTGTTAAAGGTGTTTACATGTTTTGAGGAGGAAATGAGACTAGAAACTGTTGGTGGACATACAGTATGCTATTTGGAAAAAATCATTTCATGTTATTGGAAATAAATACATTATAAGTTTTTTTAATTATTAAAATTATAGAAAACGTTACGAAATAAAGAATTGATTCAGTTCCGTTGGTATTTTGAAGCGTACAAATAAGAAATAATAAAAACATTTAAGTTCAAAAAGGGAATAAAAAACCCGTCAAAATGTACAAGCAAAATTCTCTCAATTCAATATTCCGGATTAGGCCTCTTAAGTATATCAAGAGAAGAAAAGTGATGGAAATGCCAAATTTAGCAAATAAAATTCCAGTCATCATAAATGCTTCGTCAATTAGATAAAAGAAACAAGAATCTTTGATTCTCTGACGACTTTCGGCATACACGAACTTCTCTTTTTCTCTCTCGCTCTCTCTTTTGTAGCTGCGAAATGCATTGATATGTACACGACCAGATACATTTTCACTCTCTTTTTACGAGAAATAGACTTTCTTATATACGTACGAAATACGTTCTTCTTGTTCTGTGGCTATTTTAAGCCAAGTTTTTACACAGTAGCTTCGGAGGGTGAAGACCCCTGAGCACCTGAGGGAAGAGGTCTGACTTCCAGCTCAAATGAAGAAGAAACACGCACACACTCGCTTGTACAACCCCTTTTCACAGGGGGTTCATTCACGCACCTCACAGATAGAACACAGGGTAGAGAATACCCAGGCCCGAACCCGAGACGCCTAGATCACGGGGAAAAAGCGATGCCCCTTTTCCAGGACACCGGCACTCATTTTCTTATTTGTAATTTATGATCTGTTCGCTTTCTCTTTGCTTTTCTATGTGGTTTTATATGCCGTATGGTTTATTTAAAATAAATTATAAAAGGAACTGATTTAGTATCCTTTCCTTCTAATCATGTCTTTATTTAAAAATATACATTGTAACAAAATGAATGTAAAAATAGCGAGTTAATAGGAGAGAATATAACTCTTGCAAAAGAGGTTTTTCTACGTTTTAGAAAAGCTGAAATACTTTCTTTTATTTTGAAATGTGTTCCTTAATCTCGAATAGCTATAAACAGTAATTTCATTGCTTTTTGAACTAATTATACAAGGAAGAATTGCGAAATTTGATTATTGTATAGATTGAACCAGTCTTATTACCTCCATTATGTCCAATATTTGGAACATAAGATAGGCATCTTATGTTTCATTAATATAAATATAGTTTGTGGTTTTTTTATTTTTATTTTTTATTATTAATAAGTCAATTCTTATGCATTACAAAGTACAGCACAAGGCTTACAGAAGTAAGTAAAAACAACTACATAAAGAGATAAAAATATGTACAAATAAAAATAAGGATAAAAACAACAGGAAAAAATAAACAACAAAACTAATTAAAAATTGAAGCAGCAAAGGCAAAAATTTACGGAATGAGAAAAAAGCCATTTTGTGGTCGACCAAAACATGAAGTGGAGGTGAAAACTTAATATTGCAGGCATCGAGATCCACAGTAAAATCGCTTCTCCCTTCAGCAAGTTTGGAGCAATCAAAAAGCAAGTGTTCGACATTTTGAACTCCACCCAAGCTGCAAGAGCACAGATGAGTGTTCGATAATCCAAATTTCTTAAGATAGTAATTGAAATGACCGTGTCCAGTAAGAAATTTTGTTAAGTGAAAATCACTGAAGAAATGCTTGTTATTCAACCTTTGAGAAATTGTGGGGAAAAATAATTTAGTTAAAGTTGACGCAGTTGACGAATTTTGGTACAGCTCGTTCCATAAGAGAATGGTCTTTTTGTGATTCTCATTACGAATGTGAGATTTGGGGATGCTCACAGGATCAATGATGTTTAGCTTTGTAGCTTGCTTTGCAAGCCAATCGGCTCCATCATTCCCTAAAATGCCCGAATGATCTCTGACATGAGAAAAACAGACACTAATTCCTCTTATTTTAAGCTCGTAAAGAGTGATTGGAAAATTCACTACAATTTTGTTGCAGGAAGAAATATTACTAAGCAAACATAAGGATGAAAGAGAATCAGTACAAATAAGGAACCTGGATGACAGAGTACAGTGGTTTACGATCCATTTGAGCGAGTTATTGAGGCACAGCAATTCTGCTTGGAACACACTACACTCATAAGAAATTCTAAACATAAAGTGTTCCATTTCAGCTGCGTCTTGAAACGCAACAAAAGAAAGTCCAACACGGTGGTTGAGTTTACTGCCATCAGTAAAATACAATACAGGAAAATTGCTAAGAACATGTCCTTATAATCGATAATTTCGATAGGAACACGTTCAGCAGGATCTGGAAGATTGGAAAAAAACACTTTGGAATCTTGGGTAATTTATACAACATTATCTTTGACATCTTTATTTTGCAGGACGAAAAGGTCAATTGGGGGAAACCCCGCAATGACAAAGCAGACTTCGTAGCTTACAGTTCTGTAGCCACGTATAACTAAGTAAAATTCTTCTTTAAATTCTGCGAAGATTTTGGCAGTTAATCTTTTTTTTCAAAGCATTGCCCCAAACTCTATAATCATAGCTGACAAAAGGAAGAATTCCCTGTTTGTATATCATACCAATAACATTGGATTTCAATCCAAAGGGGTTGCAAGAGACACTGTTAAGTCCTTTCAGAATGTTTTCACATTTTTAGAGAGATATAAAATATGATTTTTCCAACAGATTTTGTCATCAGGCATTACCCCTAGATATTTGATTTCATTCACCATTTCAAGCCGTATGTTGTCAAAAAAGAGTTGCTTGCTGGAAAAGTCCACGTTCTTTTTCTTAATTGTCATAACCTTCGATTTATTCGGGTTGAATTCCATTTTGTAATCTCTTGGCCAGTTTAAAATATCATCCAATGTGCTTTGAGAAAGTTCAAAAATATCATCAAGACATTTTCCCTGAAAGGAGATGGGCAGATCGTCCGCGAAGGCTATAGTTTCACATCCTGAGATTTTAGAAAGCCTAGTTTGTGGTTTATAATATAAAATTTTTAAAAAATGGCAACTGGATCAGAATTAGAAAAAACGTCCTTACATTTAAATAGTTTGACTAAAGATAGATACTCCTTACTCTGACTTAAAGTAAAATTTAAAATGTATTATCATATCATTGGAGGGGAGTTTTGTTTAATTACAGTTCACTATAATAACTTTATATAATATTGTAAAGACAATGAATGAATGCTGGGTAATATTTTTGTTTTTCAAAAATTGTTGAGTTTGGACTTCAAACAATTGCATGAACTGAATATATCAAATAAAGAACATTATTATCTTCAATTATCCAGAAAATAGTTATAATAACTAGACATCATAAACTGGAAAGGTAACTAACGAAATCAAAATAAATAAAAGAAAAATAAAAGAAAAAATGGTCATTAAATATACCAAATTTTGGTACAAAAAATAAAAACAAAGGTTTCTTGATTTTGTGTCATACATGATGAAATAAAGAAGCAAGAAGAAAGGATGTAAAACGCAAAATGTCTTATTTGAGTTCATACAGAAAGACTATGCAATTGAGAATTAAAAAAATAATTTTGATTTAATTGTGTTTAAAGAAATCGACAATCAAACCAGGGAACGAATGATTCTACTTGAAAAAAAACTTATTTGGTTGGATAGATGAGCAGTTGTTAAAAGCTGTAAATGTATTTTTTAAGAAAGTTACAAAAGGTATCATGACACAAAAGGTATCCAGAAGTTTAGGTAAGTCTAACTTTTGGCACGGAAAAGATTTTACGCATGCATATCCACTTGTCGTCTCATTAAACAATTGAAATCATTTTTAGATAATAAATATAATTAATGTCAGCTGTAAGTTGAAATTTAAAACAACTGAATATCTCATCACATGCAGGCTATATGCTTCATTCTCCTTCTTAAAGTTAGACATTCACGGACAAATTTATTTATTTATTTACTTATTTCCTAGTAATATTTTAATTTTTTTAAAATCACTTAACAGGGTTTAATTTTTGGATAGCCTTTGTATGTATCAAAATATTATTAATTTTTAAATAAAAATTTCAAAATACGCTTATAAAAATTCCAAAACATAAAGCTCTTACTTATAAAATTATTAGAAATTATCCGTTCCAGAAATCATTCTCAATATGTTGTGCGTTAATCCGTGTTATGCTAAAGTGATTAAAGGTCACGAATGGGGGTACTAAAACTCTTATGATGATCGTAAATGATTTTCATAATTCTGTATTTTGATCGAATAAACTTGAACAGTTTATTGGAAAAACCATGGATTCTCGTCTCCTTTATCTGAATTGGAAAGTTCTTAGTAATACTGAAACTGAATAATTTTTAAGCTTTAGAAATTGGGAAAATTTCTATATAGAAAGTCACAGATGTACCCTTCTCAGGGTGAAAAATGTTTCGGTGTTTCAAACATTCTCTTTTCTTGTATTCCAGAAGCAGCAGATATCTAATCAATAAGAATTTTGGCGTTTATGCTTATATCCTGAAGCACACCAATTTTGGGGAAAGAGACGTACTGTCTTCCTGTTTCCAAACAAGTGGAAGTGATTACCTCAAAACTTTCTAGCATACTCTCCAATAAAAGTGAATTTGTGTTTCAGGCGCGTTTTTTCCGAATCGATTGAAACTAAAATTTGGCAAAGAGTTTTGAAGAGTTAGTGAATTTCATTCACAGAAATCACATACCCAGTTTGATATGTTTAAGTCATTGCGCTTTTGATCTGCTTCTGAAAGTACAAACATATAGACGCTTAAACTCTTTTTCCGATTTGACTCACAATGTGATGTCTACAATATAGATTTTAAATCTGTATACCGAATCTTATCTGTATTGCTCTCTTTATTTTGTAGTTATTATGCTAACTTATATTCAGACACCTGTACAATGAGACAGACTTATTCTGAATAGATTTTACTCAAAATTTGACAGAAATCTACAAATTTAGTGCAAAGACTACATATCAGATTGAATCCGCCCAGGTCAAAACGTTTTTGAGTTAGCTTTGCCACAGCCATTTTCAAAATTGTATTCTTCGAATTCAGGATGTATAAAACGTGCAGATTGGTCAAAATCTTGCGTTTGAATTTTTTTGACTAATACTATATTTTCTCCATACTTCGTATGAGTACAGAAAAAGTAAAAATGGAAGTATGAGCACGAATGCACCACGCTGATAAATATGCAGAAGGTTTCCATAATGTGTTACGTTTTTTCACAAACGTAGGTTTGGTCACCAGATTTCTTGATTTTTCTTTATCCTGCTGATAAAAGTTTGAAAAAACCAAAGGATTTTTTTCCCTTCTTAAGAAGTTTGATATGCTTGGTATCTGAGCAATTTGTTCGAACCTTTATTGTATTAAGATGGTAAACTACAGTTGAAGAAAATAATAAGTTGTTTTTAAGAAAACTGCTATAACTTAAAAAAAAGTGTGAAAGAATGTTTAAAAAAATGTATGTATAAAGAACATAAATTCTACTTCCCTGGTGAATCAAACTAAATTTTCATAATATGAAAAAGTAATCATTTCTTTCTGCCTCATTTTGCACTAAAGAAATTAAGCCTGCAATATAATACAAATATAAATTTATTCATATTCTTTCTAATGATTTCGGAAACTTAAACAAAGTTCTTTGAAAAATTTTATCGGTTTAAATAACATGTAACAAGTGAATGAGAAATAATACGGGACGAGAAAGTGAAAGATATAAACTGATATAAATAAAAATACATAATATTTCTATAAAAATGTAAACTAATATTTTGTGTCCTAAACGACCTATCAGATTTACACCCAGGGGCATCGATACCTATTTTGCCTCCCATCTCCCACCCCTGGACTTGTTTGTTCGGTCTTTCAGGATGCGAGATGAGCACTGAAATGAAATTACTTTTTCAGTGGTAGACGGCCTGAAAATAAGAGATGTGCTGCCATCTCTATGGTATTCTAATAATAAAAAATATGCCTGAAAAGCAGTAGGAAGTGAGAGTGCATATGAGTTG
>JAPMOR010099082.1:178843-206599 GCA_026543865.1 Argiope aurantia
TTGTGAGTGAATTAAATTTTAAATAACAGTGATGCTCTAGGAAAAATTTGTGACATGGATTGAAGAAAGAATTCAAATTCGCGCTAACCTAATAACAGGTTAAATGAATAGTAATATACGAAATGTGTTCCATTTCAACTGAGAAGTCGTTTGAAGGCCTATTTAAAATCCAATTTCTTTTAACTTCTTTTTTTAAAATCATTTTCTTTTATTAAGCAACGACTGACTTCTGAGTAGCAGTTTTGAGCTCTGATATGTTTATATTTCATAGAGCTATTTTCTGCATTTTATTAGGGGATTTAGAAGCGAATTAAATATTCTTTCTTATACTTAATTCGATTGTTACCGTCAAATGTAATGCCATTTTCTATTGTGAAAATTATTTGATTTTATATTTTTTATTTGTCCTTTAAGTTTATATATGCAGTTTCTAATCTTTCTGTGTTTTTATGTGCAGCATGCAATAAGCATATTTGAATATCAGCTGTACTGTAAATATATGCCCTAAATAGTTTCAGGTGTATAATTTAACTAATTGTTATTAGTATGTAATTTAATTTTTTCCAACCCGTGGCTAGAAAAGCATTAAAAAGAACATAATTTTTCATTTATTCTTGGATTCATATATCATCTCGCATAACTTTTAATAAAACATTTTATTTAAAAATCATACGTATTCGCAATTCAAGATTGTAACTGTTTTGAATTATCAGATATAGAAAGCAACATTAAGTATTCTAAAAATTAAAAAAAAAATGTTTTTAATATGTAAAAAATGCAATGTGTGATATAGAATAATTTTCATTTTAGAAAATTGAATACAAATCTGATGCATATTGTCGAAAATTATGCAACTTTTGAAAAGAAAGATTTAATTTTTTTTCTCTTGCCATGGCTTGAAGAATATTGAAAACAAATCACAATACCCCTTCTGGATTTGGATGCCATATAATTAGAGGAAAAAATTTGCTTTTATAACTGTACTCTGTTCCACCCTAATTTGGCATTAGAGTATATTCTAGGCATGCCGAATCACAGTCGTTGTCAAGGGAACTGGGTTACTTTAAAGTACAAAGTGACTAGAAATGCAGATCGCTGGCGAAACTTTATCTCGCAAATTTTCAGCCAAATAGTAAATATTTATTTACTTTATTATATTATCACTTTATCAGAGAATTAATTGGTTCCCTATTTTCATTATTTTGTTCAATATTATTGATACATTATTTTAATAAATCATTAATTTTATTTCGTTTCATCGTTTCTCAAAAGAAAACCTTAAGTCTTTCAATATTCGGTAAAGCGTAGTTCGGCTAATGTTTTTCGAAAACATATCTGTATAATCGTTCACATCTTTTAAAACTTTATCTAATGTTGATCTCATTTCTACGAAAATATGCATGGATTTTTAGTCAAATACAGGACAATGTAAAATCATCATATTTTACAAGACCTGAATGTTTACCTACCGAGCCTGGTCATTTCTTTCCCGGGGTACTTAAAGGACTGGATGCCTTTATTTCTCTTTTCAAAAGGAAAACTGTTCATTGCGAATCACCTGTAAGGTGCGAAACTTTATCGACGATTTGATTGATAGAATCTTCAGGTTTTTCTCGGAGTGGAGAATAAACTTTTAATATGTTTCTGCATGCTGCACTTTTTGTTGGTTTCACTCGTCTTGAAGGTGTGCACAGCGTAGTCGGTGATAGCACTTTCTATTTTTCAGACATTTTAGAAGTGAATAAAAATAACGAATCGAATAAATATTCAACAATCAAAACTAATAACTACTAATGTGATTAATAGTATCAAAAATATCAGCTGGTAAAAAAGCGAGAATAAGAAAATACGAAAGATTATAACGGTTGCGAACTGAATGAAGCTGAGTTGGCAGAGACGTAAAAGAAAAGCGCGCCAAATATTTGGCCTTGAAGACTGGTTCTAGCCAAAGTGGAATTCATTATGTCAATCTTTTAGTTTCATTCGTTCGCTTTATTTACAAAATACTTAACAGATAAGCACTTCTAACTTGAGAATGATTTTAAATACATACTGATAAAAAAAGGATTTCTGTAATTTATGATATTATTTGATAAATTTCTGCGCAAGTCGGAATTTTAAAGTAGGAATTGATGGGAAACTCTTTCCCACATTTCCTACCTTTTACAATGCTGCCAAGTTAGGGTTAAACAGAGTATAAGCAGTTCATTCCAAGGAGTGAAATTTCGAAACCTTAAATATAGATGGCAGCACTAAATACTCTCCTAAAATTCAGATTAAAAAGTAGGTTTTGAATAAGGATTATAAAATGAAATATGTGACATATTTGATTCATAGTTTGCTTTTATTTTTTTATTGAGGTTAAGATCAACAATGATAATACTCTCCGATAAGTTGTGAAATTGGAACTGTATATGAGAATAGACCGGTAGTTTATTTTATCAGATAAGAAGATGTAAAAAAAATATTTTGTGATAAATAAACTAGTTTTTAATTTCGCCTCTTTTTTTATAGAAAAAAATTAAATAATCTTAAAAGTTTTCCCCTTTTTAAAGGGTTGATTTGCATCTTTTTGAAAACAAATTTATACTCTCTTGAATATCTAAACAAATATAAAAGGAATCTTGAAAAGTATGGAATTTTCTTTCAAATAGCATGAGCTTTCCATGACAAACACAATTCAATCTATATCAATTTTTAATTAATTCTTGATAAATATGGAATTTTATTTCAAGTAACATGAGCCCTTTATGTCAAACAGTATTCGATTTATTTCAATTTATAATTATTTCTTGCTAAATACGGAATTTTATTTCAAGTTATTTATAATTAATTCTTAATTGGCATAAAACTGAATATTTTAACATGAGTAACAACTTAATGCGTAAGATTTTACATATTTTTAAAATGGTTCTCTGAAGTTGCTGCTAAATTATTTGTTGAGACTCCAAATGGAGCTTCCTAGAAAAGTATTAGAATCACGTAACCATTATCACTTGTCAGACAGGTTATAGCGCCTCTAGTGGCATAATAAGAAAGTTATAAAAATAATTCAAACAAAAAAATAAAGGAGATTGGCCAAAAGATCCAATTAGAAAAATGTACGTTGTACCATAATAAAAGCAAATGAAATGTTTCGTGGAATTATCTGTAAAACTGATGGAGACATTTGCGACTAAAATAATGAACTTTCCGTGTCTTGTAAGAAATTTTGCCCTAAAATTGAAATCTTATATGTATTATTCGGTTCACTATTGCTGAACTCGGCAATAGTGAACCGGAATCAACGAAGAAAATAAACGAAAATAATAATTAAAAAAATCGGGGTGGGATGGATGATTCTGAGGTTACTGTGAGAAGCTTTTAGGGTGAATCCTTTTTCAATCCAAATTTGGGATTAAAGTTCATAATTACAATCTGATATATGTCCTCCAGTTTTACAGAAAACTCCATGAAACTTTTTCTTGGCTTTTTATTATGGAATAATGCCCAATTTTAACTGGTCTTTTTAGCCAATTTCCGTTATTTTTCAAAATTATTTTTAAACTTCCTTTTTCGCCGCTTATTTAAATAAATTTAGCATAGTCACTTTACTATAAAGACACGTTATTTCGCTGTTTATATAGGATTGCGTTTTGACTTTAAAGAATTCAAAATGATTTTACCGATCTCCTTGTACATATATCGTATCACTTATATGCTTATTAGTTTTTAGATATTGTATAAGTCATGTGATATCTAAAGTAATCTAAGTAAACGTCAAAATTAATTATTTCTATTTAACATTTAAAAGATTCTTTCCAATATATACATTTTCATTCTTTAAATATATAGTGTAATTGTATGTGAGGCAAACTGATAAAGCACTGCGAAAAAATTAATTTTCAGACAAAACAGTTAGGAAAAATTTCCTAATCCAAAGCGGGGTCACGAGCAATAAAGTGTCAACAATAATGACTTTAGCTAAGAATGACAAAGAGATATAAAGGTGCTCATTTGAAATAAAAAACGAACAAACTGAGGCAAATAATATTTCCTACGCCTGTTTTCCCATTTTTTTGAAAGAAGAAGTAAATGGCAAGTGAACGAATATATAACTCATGAGCTTCTTTCACGGCTTAGCAATTTTGATGTGTCTACTTGGCTAAAATGAAATAGCTCTTGAGAACTACATTTAAGGAGGAAAAATGCACAATAAACTATGATTGTATTACCACTGCTGTCACATTTTATTGCTTTACCGAGCGAAGGGGAAATAGTAGTCGGCCTCGATTATTTCTGTAGTTTACATTTGTAAATAAAAGATGAACAAACATCGCATTTGTTCAAAGAGTGAGTTGGCAGAAATTGATGCTCATTTTTAGCTCAACTAATACTTCTTGGAACTGTAGTTAAATGTGCTAATGTTGAAACGGTTTGGGCATAGGCTGTTTATAAACACCTGTGAAGATCTAACAAATATTGCTGGATTGTGATGGAATTAACGTTCTCTCAAATTACTTAAATAAAGTTTAGAACATAAAAATGGAATTTTTACAATCGTCGAATTCAAATTCTTACCTTCATTCAGGTATGTCAACTGATTTCAGTTTATGGATAGGGTATTTTGTTTTTAATATTATAATGAATTAAAAAAAATCGGTGATATGATAATTCTATTAGGTTTAATAATATTTTACACTGAATATTTCATGCAAAAACAATTTTAAAGAATACGAGCTAAAATATTTTTACAAAATATTAATTAACTGCAGACAATTATTAGATTTCATTGCATTATTATTAAAAATTACCATGTTTAAATGCTTAAGTAAAAAGGAAGTGATCTTCAGTACAATTTATTAGACATGAAAATATTTCAGTTTTTGAAATCTTTGATATACCAAAAGATCATTATTATTTCAATTGAATTATAAATGTATGCAATATTTTTTAATTTATCCAAATTATCATTGTAATAATAAAATTCTTCATAGCATTCCTAAATGTAACTAAAATATACTACCTTTTTTATATTAATATCGAAATTTCAGATAATTTTTTCATCATCAGATAATTTTTTCCTATTTCGTTTACATCTACGAAAGGCAGACGCATATATTTCTTAAGTACATAATCATAATAGTGAAGTCTTTTTTAATTGTGTTTTGATGCCTTAATTAATACTGTATTTAAATTGGATTCAGTTTAAATTTGTGTTAAATTAACCAACGGGGGACTTTTGTTTTTGAACAAATGAGAACAAATCCAAATACGAAACACAATTTTAAAAATACAAAATATTAGGAGAATCAGATAACCACATCCTTTTAATATCCGTATTTAGAAATTATTAAGATGTTGACAAATATATTTGAAATCTTATCGGATAAACTTGAGCCGATTACATTTGCATTTTGAACTTTTTCCTTCATCATGCTCTTCAAAAATTATATTTGATTTGTTAAAAATGATATTTAAGGAACTTGATATTTTTCGATGCATTTCACTTCCTGTTCTCTTCTAGGGGAAAGTTTCACTTCAATTTTAAATAAAATAGGACGGATTAAGGTATTAATTCATAAATTATGGAATAAGTCTCTTTGTCAAGTGTCTAAAATAATTTAAATATCTATTATATTTCAAATATTTCATCAAATGAAGTGAATTTTGTGTAAGAGAACTCGTGTTTGATGCAAGCTATAATGCAGATGGAAGGAAAGTTATTCTTTTTGGCAGTGCAATTTCTACAACCTTTTTATTTTCTATAATTTTATAATTGCTAACATAGGCTTATTGAATTTTAAACAATAGCTTAAACTTTCTATAATCTACACTATTTTTTATTACAATTATGGTGAATCATATTTATTAATAAAAACCAATAGAAAAAATATGAAAAAAGCATAGTTCTAAATTTTGGATCGTCCTGAATTATAAATAATTATCTGTATAAAATTTCAATAAACACATAAATTTTACTACTCCGTTTTGCTTCAGCAAGATACAATAGATAAAATTTTACAGAGGAATATATATCTATGATATCTCAGTCTAAATACTCATACTTCGATATTAAGGGATTTGAGATATCTTTACTCACAAAAAATAAATTTTTAAAGTTTACCTCTTAAAATAAGGGATAATTACTGAAATTATATGTAATTAAAATTACGGAATGAAATATTAATTAAAAAGGGTTTCCACGATAAGAAGTCTTTTTTCTTTTCTTTTGTATACTTCTAAAATATACTATCGTTGTTTTAGATTTCGGTATGTACACATGAAACTCTTATTTTGTATTTGTATAAATTTCATATTCCAACATTTATACTTGTTAAATTAATTTTCATTCCTATTTGGACAATACTATATTTTAGAAGGTTATTAATAATAAAGACATCATATCTTTATTACTTTTTCATGGCATTCAATATTTCTTTTTAAATGTTATTTTAAATGTATTAAAATGGAAAAATTCATCAAAATTATTGACATTTACTTACTCTAAAATTTCGCTTTATGAGTGCACCGATTTTTGATTTTGAATTTGCATCAAAGAACAGAGTACATTTTTAATTTGCTTTAAAGGCTAAAAGCAAAATGTTTTTACATAGTTTGATATTTCAAAACAGGTCATTCTTTATATCCACACACACACACACACACACTATATATATATATATATATATACAAAATTCCACCTGATTGCATTCACTTCATAAATATCAGATTTAGTTATATACTTGGAAAAAACTCATTTATTTACATCCTGGATTATGGAAATGTATTTTAATCCAGATAAAAAATTTTAAAAATTTATATATCAGCTTACATTTGGCTTAAATTGTTGAGTTGTTTTCTAAAAAAAATTCAGAACCGAACAGTTATCAGTTTAAACAGTTTTTAACCCGAATAAAATACTCCATGACGGAATGGAAGGAGGTGGGAAGTTAATTCATCAGTTTTTGAGTTTAAATCAAATTTAATAGTCGTACACGTCAAATATAAAGTTAATCTTACTTTTAAAAAGAGCTCTCAGATATTATAAAAGCTTATAGAGATTAGATGTAAATTTTTAAGAAGTGCAAATATTTCTTGAATTTGTTCTTTTAAAAACTTACTTCTGACCCATTTAAGTCATTATAAGATTCGACAAATCCTTTTATAGGTCCTTTGAATCTCCACAACTTTTTAATTTATATTTCTTCTAAAAGATTAATAGCTTTTATTTAACGAAAAAACGGTATTATAAATTCCATCTCCCCCATTTCCGGTAACATATCCAGGCGAAAACTTAGAAGATACTTTGAATAAACAACTCAACATTTAAATTTATAAAATTTCTGTTATGCAGTACATTTTGACTAGACTATCTAAGCAATTGAAATTTTCAAGAGCGAGATCTTTTTAAAGATATATAGGAGTATCTAATTATATTTTCAAATCTTTTTAAACTTCTAAAAGATTACTACACAACAGTAAAGGAAATTTCCCCCAAATTGCCTTATTTCTTTTCAAAGATGCCAAAAAACGACAATATGGTCATTTATTTATATTCTCCAATCTCAAAAAAAAAAAAAAAAAAAAAAAAAAACCATAAATGTCTAGCTTTTTTGACAAGGTAATTAAATTTCGATAAATATTTACTCAATAATTTGAACAGTGATTGCGGAGATACAAATTAAATAATATTTTTTTATTCCTTAGATAATACAAGTTGCTTTAGCAAAAACCTACATACCAGCTGATTGAAAATTATTCTTGATACATTTGAGTCAATGAAGTTTTATAATTTAGAGACATGGCAATAGATCAGGCATCCGAACAAAGACCACCAAAACTCACCAAATTGCGTATAATAAAGAATCTAATATTGATCTCAATATCATTTTTTCTCCTCTTCACTGCATATGACGGACTCAGCATGCTGCAAAGTACGATGAACAAAAAAGCAGGAGTGGGAGTGGTTTCACAGGCAGTGGGCTACATCTCATTTTGCATCTCCGCTCTGTTACTGCCAAAATACGTTATTAGAAAAATAGGATGCAAATCATCACTTATTATGGCCCTTGGCTTTTACGTGCCATGCATAGCGGCGAATTTCTATCCAAAGTGGTACATTATGATACCAACAGGAGTTTTGGCTGGAATGGGTGCTTCAATCTTGTGGGGATCTCAATGTACATATTTCAATGAATCAGCTGTTCGATATTCTAGACTGATTGATGATGAATCAAGGAACATTAATCAGTCACCAGATAATGTTTCTAATCGTACAAGTACGGAGATTCTTTCCGAAAGAAATTCTAAGTGTGAAATCACTGAAGAAAATTCTATGAAATTTGATGTTTCTGTGGAAGAAAAATCAAAAGAAACGACTGCAGAAAGCAGTGTGGTGAGATTTCAGTGCAAAACTCCCGGTTGTGGAAATGTTGACGAATTTGTTGTTTCAGAAATTGAGAAAAATTGTGTACAATTCATTGGAAAAACTGCAGAAAATGGCTTAATACCTAAAGAAGAAAGAAATTCTGATGACTTTGAAAATTTATCATCGACAGACATATCTCATTCCCCAGTAAAAACTAACAAGAGTGAAACAGGAATTCAGGCTGATGATCAGCAAGAAGGACTCGCTGCATCAAAAGTAGAAGATATCATTAAAAGTGATGCAATAGATGCTATTGAATCAACTACTGTACTACCAAAAAGAAATCCAGAACGCCAACCTATTTTTCAGAGAGCCAACACACTTGAATCTGTCACAGGGCTTTTCTTCGGCTGCCATGGTGTTGCATTCTACTCTGCACAGATTTGCAGCAATGTGATTTCGTATTATGTTCTGAAGGGCGATGATGCCCCCGGAATGAGCCATTTCGGTGGTTGTTCGTGTGGTGCCCACTTTTGTAATGACAACAAGTGGTGCATCAATGATGACACTGAATATGTGAGCCCAAAGATTCGGTTTCTCTTAAGCGGTATATCTGTAGTCATCGCATCCATCGGTGTCTTGTTGGTGTTCTTATTTGTTGATCCGTTGAAGAAAGAAAAAGACGAAGATGAACCAGAAACGATTTCATTAAGGCTGATTTCAGCTACGGTTAGTCATAATAAAAAAAAAGAGCAATTGTGTCTGATTCCTATATCCTTTTTTGAAGGAATGCAACAAGGATTTTATACAGCTGATTTCACGAAGGTAAGTTCTTAATTTTCTTTGTAATTGCAAAATATATTATTGTAACTGTGATGAGAGGATTTTAAATTGCTTTGCTAATTTATTTATTACATACACGTGTAAATAATTCTGAAATTTACCTCTTGTAAAGTACCAAAAATATTTTTTTAAATTAATATTTAGATTTCGGGTAAACGCAACTTCAGTTATGTTCTTTACTTTCTCGTGTATGAAATGTAAAGAAATTTTTGTAATAGTTTAAAAAATTCGAAACCTGGATATTTGGCAGATCTCCAAGTTACCCTGAATACGAAAAACACATTTTTGGCATATTGTCTGTCTGTCAATTAACAAGATAACTTAAAACTACCTTAAGCTTGGCAAGTGAAATATTGATTTATAATTAAATTTGTAGATATCCTTAAAATTTTGAACGAAATTTATTTAGAGGAAGTTTGTATTGTAGATTGTTCTAATAAAAATGAGCTCTATTACAATAAAACCTGAGGATCAAGATAGACAAAATTTGGTATACAGGTTTAGAATCTAAAACAAAGACTTTTATCAAATTTTGAATCAAAATTGTCCAAATTTTGAACATGGCAACTTAAAAAATGTTTTGAGCTAAATGGTTAAAATTTGGTTTATTATTTTAACACTAAATTTGTAGATTTTTTAATCAAATCTTGAATAAATTTTATTCGAAGGAAGTTTGTCTGTTCAACTATCCAAACACAAATTACCACTATAACGAAAACAGCTAGTTAGATAAAATGTCGTAAAGATCCAGCATGCAGGTCTTTATAAAATTTGGAACCTATCCATCAAAGAACTTGACTATCTGTCAGTTTGTATTTTCCCATGCATTTAAAGGTAGAAACTCATATACATAAATCAATGAGATTCGGTATGTGAAACTGTAACCCTGTGATTGCGTGAACTGTAGCTCCCTGTCGAATTTTAATTTCAGACAGTTGGAAAAAAGACATCAAAAATGCTAGATTGATGCCCAAGATCTATATTCCATAACTATTCCTAGCCAATGCATTCGCGGCCTTCCCAAAGGTCCACAACGTTATGCGGCGGAGTGGATAAGACCAGTATTCAATAATACGCGAGAGAGATTGAGGTAGGCCACGCCCTATAATTGGGCAGAGATGTAACAAGACATTTCTTCACCATTATTTGTGCACTCTGTAAAAATAAACCAAATCAGGAGAAAGATTTCTTCTGTTGTTCATTTCGAATGCCATCACATTCACTAATCTCAGATTACATATGAAAAGAGAAATAGAGATAAAGAAGTAAAACTAATTGCAGGATGGCATTACAAATGGTAGAAACCTGAACAACATAAATCGGATGTTTAAAAAGATATAATTAATCTTGAATCTTGTCAATATAATTGTGGATCTATTATTGGCTTATACATGAAAATATGCAATAGGAAAAGAGAATGAAGTGAATTACAGGGTGATCAATGATTAGAATAGTCGCTAGTTCAAGAGAGCGTGAAACTATTATCTAATAATTATATCAACCAAAACGCAAAGGAAATAAATATTCCAAAAGTAATTTGGCAATCTAACTCGACTTGTTAAGATAATTAAATATGATCAATTATAAACCAATAAATAATAACTACATTTACATTTATAAACAATTCAAAATAAACGTATAAGAACACATTTTTTTAAAAAAAAACTAATTTATTAAAATTATTCCGAGCTCAAAAATTAAATACGGAAAATGGAAGATAATGTATTACCCCCTCCCCCCGAAAAGGAATCAAACATCTTTTCTTCCCCTAGTTGAAATGACAAATGAATAATGCATTTTATATGGTAATCGTGAAAAGTTTCTCGCAGCCCTCTAAGCATATGAAATGAACGTCTTTAGAGGTGGAAAGTGCGAAAGTGCGCGCCCAAGAACCCTTGGCACTGCAAAATTCTTCCCTCTTTCGTTAAGAGCGATTGATTGTATACCCGAAGCACTTGCTTTGTTCATTAGACATTCTCGCCAAGATCAGTTTGGGGCTCAGAGAAGTTTCTTGAGAGTTCTCAAGATGTCCAAATATATATTTGCTTAATAACTACCAGCTTAACATCTTCTTTTGTATATCAACTCCTTAATAACACTGTCTGTTATTGCGGTATTTGAGGGGGACCGGGATTACTTTTTAATTTAATTAAATAATTAATTATTTTTTATTTATATATTTTTCAAAAAGACACTCTTTAGATTCAGTACTCTGAGGTCTCTAAAATCGAGTGATCACAGATAGGAGAAAATTAAACATGGATATGGTAATTAGTTGGTTCTACGCCTTAGAAGGCACTTTTTAAAGAAAATATGATACTCATTATATTAATTATTTTTACAGTCCTATGTTGGATGCGCTTGGGGAGCATCTAATGTTGGCCTAGTGTCCATGTTTTATGGTTCAGCCTGTGTCGTTTCTTCCTCAACAACCGGCTTCCTTGTGAAATATGTTGGAAGAAAACCATTGTTTCTCATTGGTCAAGTAATCAGTTTATCAATGATGATATTTCTCATGCTGTGGGAGCCTGATTCTGATTCAACTTATAAATTTTATATTGCTGCTATATTTTTTGGTACCCTCACAGGGATTTACTGGTCTCAACTTCTGGGTGAGTACATATCCTTCATAATTTTTATTTTTGATTCGTAAATTTGCTTCACAATCATTTTATTAATTACTAGCCGCCTTTGGCGACCAGCCTGTTCGCCAGTATTACCAATCTCTACAATTTTCAATTAAATAGTTTAAGTAACTGGTCTCTTAAAGGATTCTCAAACAAAACATTTTTAATCTTCAAATTTTGATAGTCATACCAAACTTATACTGTTGTTTAGATCGTTTCTTTCAATTTACTATATATATTTTGATAATTTGTTGTCATTTCTGGTAAAACTTCAACTTTAATTTAAAGTAGAAATGACGAAATTGCAATTAATATTAAGATATTTTTTAATAAAACCAAGTGTTTTATTTTATTTATTATCTTTATTGTTATTTATTAATTATTATTATTATTGAATATGAGTATTGCAAACAGAATCGCTCGGTATTTAAGTCTTATGTTAACTACAAAATATTTTTCATAGTTTATGTAATATCTCAAATAATAATTCAACAAAAATTTCTGAGATTCAGTATAAAATTCAGTTTTTAGTTTTGCTTTCAAAAGGATTGAAATGAAATCAATAATAATATTTTGTTCCTGCTTATAAATATATTTCAAAAATTATGAAGTCTAAATTTAATGCAGTAAGGTATCATATTCTGATAAATATTCTGGACACACCAAATTTTAAATAAATGAATGAATGTTTCTATTTTCCACGATCAACTAAGACTTATTTATGAAGCTTTAAATGTTAAAAATTTAGAAAAACTCACCATTTTCATAATCTTAGGCCAATCAATCTTGAGAAACCTGCGCGCTGATTGCCGTATTTTCTTTGAAGCGATGGATGGAAAATCTAAAATTATCCTTTTTTTTATTGAATAGTGATATTCAAATCTTCATAAATCAGTCAGTTTAAGTGATTGGAAATTAACTCTTAAAAGTCAGTGATTTAGTTGATTGGAAATTAACTCTATGACCACCATAAAATCTGTGCTTTCTCTTGTGGTGTATGCATTCTCCTTAATATCCGCTCGAATAAAACATCACATACAAAAGTACTACATAGAACAAACACATCAAAAGTAAACATAACATTTCAATAGTTGCCAAAAACAAAAGAGAGAAAAATGCAATTAATAAGCAGACGATATTTAGAAAAGTACAGATATTTAGACTGGAAAATAAAATTATCTGAAATTAAAAACACGCGCAGACGATATTTACAAAAGTAAAAATATTCAAACCTGAAAAGGAAAATATGTGAGTTATTCCATCAATAAATGCCATAAGTTTGTTTACATCTTCATTATTTTATGAGTCATTAAATATCAAAATGGATCCGGAACTGAATAAACGCCCTGCATAGAGAATGCAAAAGATCATAAAATAATTTTTCATGAATTTATTTTTTAGAAAAAATGATATTTCATATTTGTTTCATTTCCTACAGACACGTGCCGAAAATTATATTTTTGCAGATTTCATTTCCAAAAAGATTTAATTTATTTTCAGTTAGAGCTTTAATCAATGTGATGGCAACACTTTGAAAAAAGCTATTTTTTTCCCATGAATGCGAAACGTGCTTAATCTTAATTTTTATTTTTGACGAAAAAAATTATTGAAAAACATAGTTAAAATATTTATTTAAAAATTCATTAAAAATAGAAATTTAATTTTAAGATTAAAACAGTAGTATCATTTAAAAGATAAATTTTTTATCTTTAACTTCATGTAAAAATCTTTTTTGTGCGGTAATAGTTTCGGCAGTTATAGCAGAAACACGTCAAAATTTCGCTTAATTTTTAAATAAATAAAATTCTAGTTAAAAATTCGAAAAAATAACCCCCAGGTGCACATTCCCGGCCTCCAAGGTATACACGTGCCAAATTTGGTAGCTGTAGGTTGAATGGTCTGGCCTGTAGAGCGCCAACACACACACACATTGAGCTTTATTATAAGTATAGATTAATGATTTTGCTTATACATGAATAGGAATGATTAAAAACTTTCTTATTTTTGCATCTTTTGTTTCTTGGGTGATTGTAATTAGATTTCCCAAATTCATAACCGCATGTGGTTCTAATTAAGTTGTAGCTTGAGGTCAAAATTGGCAAATTGCGAAAAATAAAGTCAAAGTTGATTCTATTAATGCTATTTAGTGATGTGAAGAATATTGTTTAATTTATGGTTTTCATCCATAAGGCAAACAATTTGCAATCGATAATCATGTGTCAACAGTCGACAGCAAATAATCTTATTATGACCAGTATTTCAGATATACTAAAGTTTGAACATATATATAACAAGGTTTGTACATATCATATTTTTATATATATCAAGGTTTTTCATGGAAAACCCCAGGAGAACATGGTGATCCAATGATATAATTGGTTAATTGTCTTGTTATCCACTAAATATTAATACAGAAACTACTATCCAATTAGTGAAAGTGCAAAGAAATTGTGTATGCAATATATAGAGAAGGCATAAAAGTATTAAGCACATGATGGCATCTTAAGACCAGATTTTTGTGACAATTTGTACTCGCTGCTTATTCCTCCTTCCTCCAGCAGCTGAAGATCTTCAAACAAAATCTTCAGAGTGCGTTGAGAACTTCATATACAGTACACGTTTTGTTAATCTAAAGGATGTTTTGCTTTTCAGGCAATTGCCTGGAACAATGGCTTTCTCTTGGTCCATCAAGAATCGATATTATCAATTTTTTATCGCCATAAGATTACGACGCTCTGTCTGAAATACAACAAGATGAAGATATGAAAATTTTGTTGTAGGCTAATAGTTAATAGGAATGGCTAATTTCAGTCACAGTTTCATTGTTGATTGTGCAAAAATTCAGTTGCAGCTAACAGAACTTCAGGAAGGCCGCAAGAAGGACAGCATGAATCTATCTTTTTGACTGAAAAGTGAAAAATACATCTTTAAAATAAATACAAAAATATCTATAAAGTTACATTTTAGCCCATCTTGTTCCTAATGCAACTTTGTCGTTAGCCATTGATGTATCGGATGCTCTGTGTTTGCTGTCCTTCAACAAGAAACGAAATGAACCAATAACCTCTCAGTTATTTTTTTAAATGAATAACCAAATTTAAAAGTAAGCACCATGAAGAATTACTATCCTTTTATTTAATGTAAAACATTTTAAATATATTCTAGAAGGATGCCCATTTGTGATTCATATAGATTATAAAACGCTGACGTTTGCTTTCCGACAACATTTATAAAAAGCCAAGGCTTTTATCAACTATCCCCAATTCAGTTATCCCTATTAAAATACCGTCATTTTAATTATTTCTTAAATTTATGACAGATATACACGTTATTGCTGGAAGTGATAATATTATCATATATACCTTATAACATCCAGTTCAGCAATTTAAAGCGCATATTAATAAAAAAGAAACATTCCTATACTTCAACTCTTTTTTTATTTCTACAAAAATATATTTCTCTAAATAGCGATTAACAAGTAAAATTCTTAATAATAATAAAACTAAAAGGTAACTCGATAAATTAAACTCTTGTTGCTTAACATTGTTCGCCGTCACCTGAGTTGCAAGCCCTCATTACAAATGTATCTACTTCAGACAGTAACATTGAGCCAGAGCTAGATGAAGCTAGAAACCTTGATACAAACGTTTCAGCCAACATTTGGGAAAAATGATTTATAGTTGAACAATTACAAAGGCAAATATTTCCGCTGCCTGATGCAGTAAATATTTGATCCAATAAAATTTGATCCAATTTTTGATGGTTTGAAAAAGGCAGTTGAAGGCTAGCCTTTGCTGTAACAGTGCAGGTTTGTCTCCTTCCGATTTATATTCAAAAGACGAATCTTAAAAATTATTATTTTCCTGATGAATGGTGGGAAAATTATTAGTGCCTGTTGCCGTAAAAGAATAACTAGCTACAAATGTTCGAGATTTCATGTTCAAAATACAGGCAATCATCGAAATATCTTCCAACGAGGATGCTCGACATTTAATATTGGAAGCTCAAGGTCCAATGTCCTTCCACAGAGTATTGCCAACTATTTTTGTTTCACATTTTAATTTAATTTGATTTATCTCATGCTTGTAACAACGGAATTTTGTAATCGGTTTTTCATTCTTAACAGGATAGAGTTTTGAACCTCTGTAAACTTACGTTCTAGATAACAATACATTAATTAAATATTTTTAAATGTTAATTATCAATTTATATATAAATAAAAGTTTGATTTTTTATGCAAGGCATATTCAGTTTGGGGGAAGAAAGGATGGCATCACATTCATATGGCCAAGATTGAAATCTCGAGATTCGTCTCAAAATAGCCTTAGTATTGCTTTCCACGGATATTAGTATTTGCACACGGGATGTTAATGTAACTAAACTAAACTAACTTTATTCAAAGCATTCACTTGATAGCAAATTTCAAAGAAAAAAATGTTTCAAAACTTGGGGCCACACACCTTGCTTACTCCTCTTACCAACCCACAGCCCCAAGAATAAATTAGTGATTTTTTCTGGAATCACTCCGTTGTCTCATTTCACTTCACTCGCTCGTCTTTTATTTATACATATGTGCTAGTAATAAGATTTTATAAATACCTTCATTGCTTAAAGTAAAGTTAAATTATTTAAATTACACTTATTACTAATATTAATTTTTTTCTCAACAATTAAAAACTAAATCATCAATTTATAAAATTGAAAGTTTCTGATAGTCAATATTCGAAGACAAAAATATATAGGTTGTTTAAAATTCAAATTTCAGTTTGCGTCTCTTTCTCTCTTTTGATAAAATGCATTTCATCAAAGTTGATCGACATAATCTTAATAATTTGGAAATAATCTCAGAGGAGGATGAATATTAATAAGATTAATTTAGTCATGGTTATTTTAGTCATCATGTTAATATGATGAAGTGCAACTTGACCAAAAAAAAAGATGCCAAGTTGTATCTGCCATATTATTTTAATTTATACTTGAGCAATAATGATAGTCATTCTGAATATTTAGCTATACTTCCAAGTGGCGAAATGAATTGGCGATGCTCTTGTAGCTCTGAAACTTCACTCATACACGAAACACTTTATATCTCTATTTCGTTCATTCCGACTGGATCTTCTTATGAATGATCGAACACTTTTAATGGTATTCATTTCTCATTTTAGACAATTTCGAGCTATAATGGAAACGGCCCCACATAAATTCATTTTTTTGAAGAAAAAAAATGTTGAAGTCTTGGAATTTCCTCAAGCGTGCAAGCTGCTGTCAAATGACGATTAAAGAATTCGACCTGATTTTGGGTTCACATAAGCATTTTATATAAAGAGACTCTCTAAAATTTAAGATAATAATTGATAGGTAATTAATTGATAATGGCTAGTAGAAAATAATTAAAGTAATGAAATTTTCTTTCTTTTTTTTACAAAACAAGAAAACTACCTTAAAAATTTATTCATTTTTATATGATTTATTTTTTGTTGGCTATATTTTAATTTCATCGTTCTTTTATTTCTTAACATTTTCGCCTTACTTAACACAAGATATGTTGAGTTGGTAAAAGTAATTATTTTTCATCAAGAAATTAACGAAAGATAATTTAAATATTTTTATCCGGCATGCTTACGTTCATATGCGTATTTTATAAATCCCAGTTCCATTCATTTCATGATTCTATTGTAATGAATTGTTTCGTATTCATAATTTTTTGCATAACTAATTCTCTTAAGTTTTCGAATCATGATTTCCTAAATTTTCAATGGTTTATTTCTTTTAAATATAAATATTTAAAAACAAAAGCAGTTTATGTTAAAGAAAGAAATACCCAATAAAAATTTAATTGCAAAAAATGCTACGATTTCAATGTATAGTTTAGCACAGTTGTTTAATATATGTTATATTAAACCACTTCAATCTAATTTATTTGCTGTATATTATTTAATCGTTTTACTCTTCTTTCAAATACTTAGTATGCGAACGTTTATTTTTACAGCCTTTCATGGGTTATTGTTTAAAAAAGACGAAGAAGCAGCCTTCGCAAGCTACTACCTTTGGAGTTCCTTGGGATGGACTACTTCTTTCCTGTACAGCAACCACCTGTGCACATATATCAAGATTTACATTTTATTGACAGTGTCGTTTATTGGTACTACTGGATATTTATTCACGGAAAGATCATATGAGTTAAAAAAGAAGCAGGCAGCTGTAACGACAACAAAGAAATCTGATCATTCGTATTTATAGCATTGTAGAAGGGTTAAGAAAGAGCCAGAGAAATTTAGCATGGATAGACGACGCATTGTTTTTCATTATATTCTTCACATATTTAAATTTTTTGTTAGAAAAAAAATTGTTTTAATTTGCAGAGGAAAAAGAAACACTTTATATTTAACTTTTACCTAGTCTGATGGATAATTTTATTTTGAACTGAAACTTTTATTATGAGCTACATGTTTCTCACAATCAACTGATTGATTACTTTAATACCGCATATTTATCCTTGAAAAGATCATATGGGCTATAAAAATAAGTGGTTAAATGTAATGCCAACATAGTAATCTGTTCATATTTTATTTATATAATTGTATGTGAATTTTGAAATTTATTTTTCTTAGGCCTTAAGAAATTTCGAAGACAAATAAAAACCTTTAACCTTCCCTTTAAAAGTCCTGTGAGATGCTTATTTTTTGCTTTAATATGAATTTATATCTTTTATAGGTTTTGTACCAATATTTCATTAGAATAAGATTTTAAAAAAAAACGAAGGTTGGAGCAAATTTCAAGACTTGCTTATTATGCTTTCGTTTTGTGATAGGATGAGTGTCATTCATTTCCAAAGATTTAAAGAAAAATGAATTTTTTGATGACTTCTATACAGAACTTGAAAAAGTAGAAACTTTTCAACGTTGACTAAAAAATAAGCCTTTTTTGTAATTTCCCTTATAGTTTTAAGCATTTTATTAGAAGATATTCTGTGTTTTGAAAATAAAATTTTGCTTAAAGTTTGAATGACTTGATAGATTTAAATAGTATGTGACGAAGAGATGAAAAGGTTTTTAAAACATACATGGGTGGGAGTGGTCCTGTAATCCAGATGCTTTGGAGACTTGGACGGCGAGAGGGGTTTTTGTCTCTGCTTAAATGTATTCAACAGGCGATATCATTAAGTACACTGTTAGTATGGTTGAGGAAGTTCCGGTTCACCAGGTCGTCACTCCGAGGAGGGGCGAATGTCGCAAGTCAGAAACAAAACATTAACATGCAGACCTCTTTTTTCCAAGAAGGATATTCTAGCATACCATTCAAGGGATGGATTTTCTTTGATGACAATTTTGTAAGGGAAAAAAGAAATGGCATGCCTGGAATGTTTGCTTGATATCAAATTCACTTTCAACGAAAAAATTGTTTACAGAATTTATAATTTTTGGAACAAATTCAATAATTTCCCTTGTTGACAGCTAACTTTTTTTTCTCTGTAAGGAATTCAATTCTTTTATAAAACTACTTCGTCTAGTTTTTAACGCACGCAGCTGAAACATGTGATTTTGCAGCAAATGTACCAAATTTTACAAAATAAAAATAAAATAAAATTTCAGGATCCTCACAAATGTACCATGGAAAGAATAGTAAATACCGTGTTAAAAAATGTCATGCACGGCAATCTAAATATTGATAAAGTTGGTTGTCAAATCCAGAGATTACCTAGGAATTTTAGCCAAATGAAGACTACTCCAATTCATTCATAATTTGTCAGTATTCTACTACAATGAATGGAAACACGTATACGCAACTACCAGACAGCATCTTCCTCTTAAACCATCCGAATTTGAAATTTATTCTGCTAAAAGATTCTTGTTGCAACTTCAAAATTAATCAAACTTCTCACAATTCACATCTAAGTTTTATAAAACTTCTGAGTTTTTTTATAATTTTTTTGTATTTATTAAATACTAATAAATAAAAAAAAATCTAAAATAATTTATTAAAGTTAGATATTTATTTATTAAATTTATTTAAACATAAAGTGGGTTGGAGTGATTTTAGAAAAAAAGATACGTATGAATATAAAAAAATAAACATCTAATTTAAGATAATGATTAACGTTTGATCTAAGAGATTTTAAGATAAAGAAGAATATCTTCTGCATCTGTTTCTTTAAATACAAAATTGGTTGGAGTGGGTTCAGAATAAAAATGCCCATGAATACAATAATGTATTTATTAAATTTATTGAAACACAAAAATGAGTTCTAAAAAAGAATAAATATATAAATAAACTTTTAACTTAAATAATTTGTTTAAATTTGATTTTTATTTATTACTTATTTATTTATTTAAAAGCAAAATAGTTTGGAGTGGTTTTAGAATAAAACTTCTTATGAATACAAAAAAAATATGTATAAAAGATTTTAAGATAATAAAGAATATCTTGTGCACCTGTTCCTTCAGGGTTACTTTGCGTCCTCCTTGCGTTTTATAGATGGAAAAGAAATCGATAAATGATTAAGATAAATAAAGTTACAGATTGTTGGCATTTTTATAGTTTAGCTCTGACTTGTCTACATGCCGAGACATATAATAGTTCTTTAAAAGATACATTTAGGAAGAAATATTTTATAAACGAACATTATATTTCCACTGCTGTAAGCCTTTATTACTTGCAGAGTGAATTGAAGTATTCGTTGATCTCAATCATTTGTATACTTTTCATTTGTAGATACAGGATGTGCAAATACATTTGTGTTCCAAGAGTGGGTTGGCAGAAATATTATTGATACGCACTTTAGATTAAATAATAATTTCTTGAAAAGCTATGAATGGAAAATATGTTTGAATCCTTCTTATTTTTAGTGTAAGCTTATTATAAAGGACTTATACTATTTGTGAATATTTTTTATTAGGAAATACTTACCGTTTCCATTTCTTGGAAACAATTTTTTAAAAAAGATATTCAAATCAGCAATTGCCATTTTTAAGCGAAAAGTATTTAATTAAATTTTTTTTGAATAAATATTGCTAAAAACAAAATAGAAATAAATGGACAATTGTTTGTAATACGCAAATGCAACACAGGAAAAATATAGAAAAATAGAGTTCAGGTATGTTCAATTTTTTTCTTTGAAATTGCATTTTATTATTATATTCAAATAAAAAACAGTTTACTTCAGCTTGTAAAAATAAAATTTTCTTGTAATATTGCAATTAAACAAAAAATTTGAATAATGTGTTTACATAATTATAATTGATGACGCATGTGTATTCTTTATCTATTGTTTTACTCTCTTAGAAATTTAAATTAAAAAGGAATGTTTATCAATTTGTGATCGAAATGTTTATTAGCTATAAAAAAATATTCCGCCGTTTTGTTTTTAAAATTAATTTGTCTTAAAAATTATTTGTTTATAAGATTTTTTAACTGAATTTTCAATTTATGAGTTCTTTTGAAAGCGTATATTGTAACGAAATTCGAATCATAACAAATTTAATCTTTTCTGCAATTATTACAAAGAATTTTTATATAATGAATATAATTTAATATAATAATATAATTTTATATAATTTAATAACTTAATATTTAAAAAAAGAAACTTCATTTTGAGAACTTTTATTAAAATATTTAAATAAACAGAGAACTTGACTGAAATCTATTATAAGCAATTGTCAGTAATTATAAATTTAAATGTCACGAATGTAATCCTAATATTTGAATGTCACTAACTTAATATTTCTCTGTTATATAAATATTTTACACAGATGAGTTATTCCTCAATTATATTTTAATTTTAAAATGTTTTTTAAAAATTTGGCACCGTTAAAAACGCTTTGATTTTATTTAAAATAGTTCAGATTTCAGCTTCAAAATAAAAACCTTAGAATTTTTAGATATCTTGATCAAAATAAAACTTGTACATTGTAATTCTTCAGTAATATTCTTTTTAAAATAATATTCTAATGATTGGCATGCTTTGAATTTATAGATTATCTAATAATAAATAAACTAATTTAAAATATTGACACTAAATTCAAACTTTAATGATGTTTGCACCTTTCAAAATTCACAATTTTATTCATACTGATGAGAAAATGTCTTTCCCCAAATGACCTTATCTGCTCTTTCATCAGCTGTTAGATCGTTTCTCTTTTTAATATAAACTCCCCGTAGTCCGGGATTATTGCTACTCAAGACATCCAAGCATTTTGATAATATTAAAAAATTTAAATGGAAAACACTTTATTCTTCGAAATATTTGTTCTAAAAGAGATATTTTCAAATTTCATTTTAACATACTCTAAAGACTACTCAATATCATATAAAAATGCGTTCGTTTTATCTTCTACTAAAAAAATTCAAACTTTTATAGTGAATTTGGAATTTAGATTTTTTTTTATTCTTATATATACATTTGAAACAAATTAACATTTCTAGGGCTAGTAATGTAATTTCTTTAATTTTTTATACCACAAAAATTTACTTTAAATGTATTTGGGAAAAAATCATTAAATAATTCATAAAGACAGGATTCTACTAGTGCAAGAATTAAATGAAGAATTTGAAAAAGTCTCTGAAGAAAATTCATGCTTCATGCTAATAAAAATTTTAACAAATTAAAAAAACTCTTTAATTTTTATAAGTGAAGTAAAAAAAGATGAATAAGATTATAAAAAGATGAACTACCTGAACCAAAAAATTTGTAAAAGCATCAGTGGGTAAAAATTTATTCTAAGTAAGTTTGAATTTTAATCGTACTTGCAACTTATTTCTAATTTTTAATGACTTTTTATGAATTTTCTTCTTTGTGATATTAACTAATGTTTAATTTCTATTTGGTGGTATAGCAGTTGTATCAAACTTTTTTTGGAACAAAAACTACTACCGTAAGTAAACTTTTAATGAGAATTTTGATATTATTATGATGAATATATTCAACTTTTTAAATATTTTAATAATAATGCAATTTGATTGATAATAATGATTAAATTAAATTGATAATGATGCAATTTGTTTCCTGTTGACAGTTTTATAAATTATTTACTTAAATTAACAATACAAAAGCAAAATCTTTAACATTTTTACATGATTAATCATTTTATATAATTGATAATATTGAATAGTTTTTATTTGATTAGATTATTTTAGTAACTAATGTGTTAATATTTATATCACAGGTAATTCAATTCTTTTGAATTAAAAAATGGATTTGAATTAAAACTACCTGCAGAAGAAGAAATATTCAATAATCCATAATCCATAAACATCGCCATGAATCTGGTTAATCCATCAGCCCAAAGAATACCAAAACTCACCAAACCGCGCATAATAAAGAATTTGATATTGATTTCTTTAGCATTTTTTCTCCTTTTCTCTGCATATGATGGACTCAGCATGTTACAAAGTACAATGAACAAGAAAGCAGGAGTAGGAGTGTTTTCACAGGCAGTGGGTTTCATCTCATTCTGTATATCTGCTCTATTATTGCCTAAATACGTTATTAAAAAAATAGGGTGCAAATTATCACTTTTCGTGTCCATAATCCTTTACATACCATTTATAGCGGCAAATTTCTATCCAAAGTGGTATATTATGATACCAACAGGAGTTTTCGCCGGAATGGGTGCTTCAATTCTGTGGGGATCTCAATGCACATATTTCAATGAATCGGCTGTTCGATATGCTAAACTAATTGCAGCCAGTTCTCAAATCTCTGATACTGCTTTTGAAAAGCGCTTTCATAACGAAACCGGGAAAAAAGATTCACAAAAAGATGAGCCATCAATAAAAAATAATAAGGAAGATGCTTCCTTTAGATATAAGTGCAATAATCTCAGTTGTGTTAATGTGGAAGAATTCGTCGTTTCAGAAATCGCTAAAAATTGCGTGCAATACCTCAAAAATGCTGTAGACGACGACGATTTGTCACAAACAAAAGAGCAAAATGCATCTTATAATTTAAATCTTCCGAGACACTCGCCAACCGGAAACATTCCCCTTTCTCCTGGTGCCGTGCGTGATGCGGTTCATGGAAAATCACTTATTCAAGGAAGAACTGATGAAACAAAAGTAGAAAAACGAAGTGACAGTGGCGAATCGAATGAAGGAAATATTTCAAAAGTATATAAAGAATCTGCATCTCCAAAAATAAATAAAGATTGCCAATCGATTTTTCAAAAAGCCAACACCCTTGAATCTGTCACAGGACTTTTCTTCGGTTGTCATGGCATGGCATACTACTCGGCTCAGATTTGCAGCAATGTGATCTCGTATTATGTCCTGAAAGGCGATGATATCCAATCAATGAATCATTTCATTGGATGTTCGTGTGGTGCCCAATTTTGTAATGACAACAAGGGGTGCATCAATGATGACACTGAATATGTGAGCACAAATATCCGGTACATTCTAACAGCTATTTGTGTGGTTATTGCTTCCGTCGCTGCTTTGCTGATATTCTTTTTCCTTGATCCGTTGAAGAAAGCAGAGTCTGAAGATGAACCCGAAAAGATTTCTTTGAGACTGATTTTTGCCACCGTAAACCATAACAGAAAGAAAGAACAATTGTGTTTGATTCCCATAAGTTTCTTTGAAGGCATGCTGCAAGGATTTTATACAGCTGATTTCACGAAGGTAAGTTTCCGATATTTTATGCAAATAGAATTGACTGCAAATTAAACTGGGTTTCTGAAAAATTATTTTGGCAGCTTTTGTAATGATAAGTAATTTATAAGAACTCGAGCTGTATTATGAAAGAAGAATACAGCTCTCTAAATGATCATTCCTATTGCACGTTGTTTTAAAAAATAAATAATCATAGGAAACACTAATTTAAATGGTCATTTCTATAATTTGCTATATGAAGGGGAAAAAATGTATTATTTACTTTTATGAATCTTAATTGCAAAGTTTTCAATTACTTTTTGGAAAAATGCTATATTATGAGATGCCTAAAATGAATATCATTTCGTATCTTAGAGGTTATGACTCTGTTAAAAACATCGAATATAAATATTAAAACATAATTATTCATTGGAATAGAAGCATGTACACCTTTCATTTACTCTTTGGAAGCCATAAATACAATTTTTAAGATTTTCATTTAAATTGACATGTTTCGTGTTTGTATATGAGACCGATTTTAATCTACTTCCCGATGTAGTACAGTTTCGAAATGTTATAATACACCTTTTTTTTTATTCGCCATGGTAATGCACTTTTTTAAACCTTTTTAATTTAATTATAATTTAATTCATACATTTTCACTCCATGTCATTTGGAATCTAATGGCATGGATTTAATTAATGGAATTTAATTGAATTGATAACACAAATTTAATGTGATGAAATGGAAATAATTAAAATGAAAAACGAATTATATATTTAGTGCAGTGAAAAAATATATATTTTTTAAACTTCTTTTATTAAGTTTATTTTATGGCGCCGGAAATCGAAATCGTTCTTCAAAAAAGTTAAATTACAAAATTTGAAGAAAAAAAAGTTTTTTTTTAATTGCTCAAAAAAGCATTGATGATATTTGCTATTATATCTGTGTACATATATTTAATCTAAATTATATACTTATTTTGTGAAGCTTGGGCATTAAGGTGGTTGGAACTTTTGACTGAATATTACAGAGCTCCTTTCGCTATGAAAAAATAATTAATCTTAATGTCATTCTGGAAGAGCCTGAAATTTTACAATCCAAGAAGATTAAAATTGATACTATCCAATTTATTTTCGATTTTCGAATACGACTTATAATATTGATGACTTCACGTGATTATCAAGACCAGTGCAGTTGTCTCTATAAATATACCGTAGCAGGAGAAGAATAGTTGATGATTTCTCTGTACTTGCTTTATATTTCATGTAAGAAGTATAGATAAAGTAGCATCATCTTCAAAAAATTTGAACTCAAGATTTTGACGAATCGTTGCTTTTTAGATTTCCCTGAGTTCCAAAAACGCAATTTTGGGAAATGTCTGCCTGTAGCTATAGTGACTCAAAAACGCTTTGAGCTGGATGGATGAAATTTTGTATAGGGTTTTTACACCAGATCTTATCTATGTAGATCTCTATCAAATCTTGAGTAAACACTATTCACAAAAAAAACTGCCTTCCGGCTGTTCGAATATATATAAACACGATAATTACAAAACGAAGACAACTAGATGGATGAAATTCAACGTATATTTAACATTTGTACTGTAGATACTTGTCAAATTTTTAGTCAAATCCAACAAAGGGAGGATTTTCTGTCGATCTGTGCATTCAGAAACATATCAACGCGATAGCTCAAAAATACAATGATTTAAATATATACTGTGTTACTTTATAACTGCTATAATCGGTTTGGGAACTATCATGTCTAAAACCTAATTCACCATTATTAATGATTTGTTTTAGAGAGACGATTCCCGCTAGTTATGAAAAATTAATTGACCCTTATAGTTAGGTTTGATATTCTCTCAGGAAAATAGAAGGAGTCTGAAATTTCACCGTCCAGAACCATTAAAATTGCTGCTGTCTCCTTTACATTTCTATTCCTCCTAAATCTTGTCATTTTGGTTATCAAGATCGGGCTAATTGTTTCACCTTAAATATACTGTTACAGAGGAGGACTGGCTGAGGATGACTTTTCCCAAAGTCGAGCGGTCCCTGTTATTTCGCTGCGTGACGTATGCTGTAATTCAATTTACAGCACTCTTTACCAGAGGTACAAAGGCCCTTTCACTCGATGTGATCATCAGTCAGTCATTCAAGTATGATGATCATGCATTTATATATAGATTTGATAATTTTCAGTACTTTTTCATAAAAAATATATGCTTGTAGCTAGATATTACTACTTTTCTTTAATAACAATAATAATCTTTCCTTTAAGTCCTATGTTGTTTGCGCTTGGGGAGCTTCTAATGTCGGGTTAGTGTCAGTATTTTATGGTGCAGCCTGCGTTATTTCTTCTTCTGCATCCGGCCTCTTTGTAAAATATGTTGGAAGAAAGCCATTGTTTCTGATAGGACAAGTGATCAGCATATCAATGGTGATATTTCTCATGCTCTGGATACCCGAATCAAAATCACGTTATAAATTCTATATTGCCTCAATCTTTTTTGGAACCATCACTGGAATACTCTGGTCTCAGTTGTTGGGTAAGCACATTTTCTTCGTAGTTTCCCTGACATTGAAAATATTATTAATAAATGCCTTAATAAATCACAAATTGTTTTCTTCTTAATATTTTTGATCAATATTTTTTTTAAATCAAATATTATAAATTTTTAAATTCTGTTTTGAATTGCAATCTCCATTTTTTCGGGAAAAAAAATGAATTTTAAGATATTAAAACACATAATAATGTCAACTACACAGCAAAGGATACATTCTTTTTCCCCATAAGTAAAACGACAATCAGTTTAACAAATTGTTTGATATTCGTTAATCCTGATTAAGTCTCACTGAATAATAAATTCTATCTTTGAAATTTATTATTCTTTAAAAGATTCTTAGATTTAAAAATATATAATTCTTAGACATATACCTAATTTTTTGAATTCGTATTTACTTCCAAAAAATGTGATTTTGTTTATTTTTTGACAGATTCACGGTTTTATCTTTAGTCGTTTTTCAGCGATATTTTTTATTGTCCTTAAATTGGATAATCTTTTCCGGTTGCTCTCCAGACACAAATAAGCCTTCGAGTTTCCAGATACCAGAAGCTAGTGTGCTTCATTTGTATGCAGCCTTATCGGAGCCTCATTCCATCTTTCGATTACTTCACTTGCGTTCCAATATGTCTAATTAATAAATGTAAATGAAAATCAAAACAGTCTGGAGAAAAATCGACAGCAGCAATATTTTGAAATATTTTCACAACTACCCATAAAGAATTTTTATTTTCTATATATCTATAGCACCACATGGCTGTTTTCATTTTAAAATTTTAAAA
>JAPMOR010099082.1:211599-225095 GCA_026543865.1 Argiope aurantia
CATATATATATATATATATATATATATATATATATATATATATATATATATATATATATATATAGAGAGAGAGAGAGAGAGAGAGAGAGAGAGAGGGAGAGAAAGATCATGAAAGCCCAACGTAAAATGTTTCATTAAAGCGGAATCGATTTCATCTTATCATTTAGCATATATAGAGTAAGTAAACGTGAATATTTTAGTAATAGACAGAATATTTATAAATAACATCCGAAATTTGATGGTATGTTCAAAGTAAACAAAACGAAGTACAATCTTGTTGTTTGTCGGAAATCAAAAATAACAATTGGAAGTTAAAATTCATCGCAATAACTGTTAGTGTGATCCCTCCAAAATTACAAAGGATATCGAAGTAGTGCGATAACTCATTCCTCTGTTTTTTTCTGCGTCTAGTGTGAAGTTTTGAAAGGATGCAGATAAATATGCGTGTCTGACGATGCTTGATATGTTTGGGGGATGAGGTGGGGGTGGGGGTGGCTGCATCAAAAGTAAGTGTTTGCCCTCCTTCCGTTACCAACTGACGTTGATAAATTTAAGTCTTCTATATCTGCAGGCCTCTAAGATATCGCATAATCGATGCTGAAAGAGTATATGAATATGTATTTTATCACCTTGATATCGTTCGTATCACTGGCGGGGCTTACAATGGATACTTATATTTGTTTTGAATTTAAACTATCAACTTTTTTTTTGTAATTTTCAAAAATAATAAGGTTCAACGTGTCTTTTGGTTTGTTTGTTTTAATAACCTTGATAAGGTGGTATATTTATTTATACACACCTTTAATATTCAAAGCACATTTTAAATGAACAGCTAAATAAGTCTTCTACCGAATTAAAAATATTTTTTTTTCTGAAAAATGTCTAGAAATGGCTGAATTAAGAGATTGGCACCTTTTCGAATATGTTCGTAAGATACGAGAAGATTAAATCTAAAGTTTTGAATCGCTTATCCTTTTCTGAATCACGGTGAATAATTAATCACTATTTATAAGTGGTGCTTTGTAAGTAAGACAATGGTTGCAATGAAACTAATTTTTAATCATATGAATTTCTTTAAATTCGCTAGCCATATTGGCAGAGTTAGAAACCAATAAATGGAATAGTTACAAAAGGATATGTCAGTTACATGATGTAAATGCGATAAAATTATGATGTAATTTAAAATTAAAAATAATTTATGATACTATAGAAGAGTAACATATTCAATTAAGAAACAAGTGAATAATCGTAATGTAGCTCAAAATTCAGCAAGGAATTGAAATATCAGTTCCCAGTTAGTTCCCTTATCTTTCAAATAAATTCTGAAGTCACGTCGCCTTTAAAATAATACTCCCTCGACTCTTGTCCATTTGGATTAAATACGTTGAAGTTCAAATAAAAGAAAAAAAGTCAGAATATATAATGTTATGCAAAAAATACAGATGCGTAATTTTTTATTACATGATGTGTTTATGCTTATTTGGAAATTAGAAAACATACATAGAAAAAATATTGTGCTTTTCAAATAAATTTCAACTAGATTTTGACAATTATTAACATTTCTGGTGTCTCTGAGAACGAAAAAACACTTTTTTGAAATTATGAATGTTTATCTTGAATACGATAACCCCAAAACACTTTCAGCTAGACAACTGAAATGTGTTATTTGACCTCTACACCATATTTGAAGAATTCTTTTAAATTTTGAATGAAACCTATTCTTAAAAAGTTTATCTGAGTACAAACGAACATGATAGCTAAAAACATAAAGAAATAGCCGTATAAATTTGTTTCACAAATTTATCCTCTGAAGAACAGATCTTCAACAAATTTTGAACTAAATCTGGTCATTGGTTTGCCATTCGCATTATTTAACATGCGGTGCATTTGTATTATATAAACTCAATAATTCAAAACGCAATGATTTCGATCAATGTAATTTTAAATTTTGTTATTAAAATTAAAACTTAGCTTCGAATTTGATTTCAATGAGTGGAAAAAAGACGTAGAAAATACTCAAGCTACAAAACTTTCTGATGCATTATATCCAAACTGCAAAACGTTCGTGAGTGTACAAATTATTTGAAAATAAGAATCTGAATACTCACGATGTATGTGACCAAAGTTTATATTTTTATACTGGTGAAAAGGCATACCTTTATAAGAGAGTATAAGTCATACATCTGACCTTCGACCCGACCCGAAAGCTCACGGAATAATTACTGAATGACAGCAACACTGGCGGAAACTGTGGTTGAATCCTAAGGGCCATCACCGGCCACGGTACAACCTTCCCCGAAGGAAGTACGTCCCGTCATGGATGGGAGGAGCCAGATCCCCCCCCCCCTATTTGTGTATCTTCCAGGGTTAAGAGATCCAACCACCGTGCTGGAAGCATCTCATACTCATTACGAGGTGCCCCCCGGGGGGATTATAAGAGAGTATAACAGAAATGTTACAGTATTCAAATACTATTAATAAAAGTAAATTATATCCACAAAATATGAATTATGTGCCTTTTTACGTGTAACCATATTTATCTTTCTTTTCACTTCTCATAAAGATAAATGTATATTTGTATGTGTGCGTGTGTTGTATTGGCACTCTTCAGGACAGATCATTTGACTTAGAGCTACCATACGTGGGACATATATACTTTCGAGGAGTTGAATGAATGTCTTGAAGCTATTTTTTCATATTTTGATTACAATTTTAATCAAAAATTAAACAATATTTTGGTATTTTTACATGATAACTACCTAATTATTGAAATATATTTTGCAGCACCTAAAAATTCAGAAAAATATTTTTTTTCAGCGATTTCAAATTTTTTGTCATATTTCTTTCTATTTTTTACACAAGTTTTAAATAGTTTAAGCATATTTTACGAATAAGAATTTCATTGTTAAAGTGAAACTCGAAAAGTTCGCTTTGCTGCTACTGATATTTCCTCAGGTTTTATGTTCATTGTTATTATCAAAATATAAAGATTTGGCCTATATTTCCAAGTTGAATAGGTTTCAGTTTAAAGCATGCTTTTAATCAAATGTTTGATATTCTGTAGTAATTAAAATTAGGATTTAAGTTCAGCATAGGACAATGGTGGAAAAATTTTAAAGCTTCTCTAATTAAAAATATTGCTGCTTTTTACTGTAATATGATTGAATGTATAAAGATGTAGACAGAAAATTAGGAAATGAAAAATGCAATGAAATGAACTGTGAAAAGCTTTTAAAACAATGCAATTTATATATCTGTTAAAATTTGAAGTTTAAAAGTATTTTTCTGAGGAAATAATTGAAATTTTCAATAACCATTAATCGCGGCGAACCAGATGGTCCTCAAAGGCAGCTAGTAAGAACATAAATTTATACATGCTTTTCTAATGGAATAAATTCACTTCAACTTTTTTCGATTTATTTGTAGCATAATTATCGACGCAGATAATGAATATTTAAATATTTCGTGATGCGATATTTATCAGATCAATATATATAACATAAAAATGCATAGAGAGAATTAAACTTATTTGCTTATATTGCATATAAAAAATGTTACAGAAACTTGAATTATTTTATGCTTCTCTCTATTCAATTTCGGTTTTAAAATATGAGCAAGCTTTTTTAATCTTGCTAAAGTACGTCTTTTTCTCTCCTGATATCGTCAAGACGTAACATAAACGTAATACATAAAATTGAACCTACCATGCTGTCTGTTTTCGCGATGACTTCTGTGTCATTTCATTTATGGGCAGTCTTCTTCGAAATCTAATGTATCTATATAACGATAATCGTTAGAAGGCGAGTGTCTCTTTTATTTTAGACATCATTTTTTAAGAACTTAGCATAAAACGTAGAGTGTAAAAACATAATGAATACTATTTATAAATGGTTGAAATTTTAAAGAATAGAATGCGTTCTATTTCTAATTTTAAAAGAGGGAAACATATTTCTGGTATTAAAATAACAATTCAACAGCACAGATGATACGCAAAGTGTGAATGTTGTAACAATATCTCATAATTAAAAAATGCATAAAGTTCTTCAGCATGCTCTAATTTTTATGTCTTCTAGCATAGTTACGAAAACGGTGTTAAGAAATTCCTTTAAAAAATCTGGCAAAAGACGCAACGCGAAACTGGGCAATTTTATACATGAACAAAGCTTCCGAAACCATACATAAAAGACCTTCTCCGGGAAAGCACGCTGGAGGAATATTGGAGCAATGGTGATACAGGCAGAAAAGTTTTTAATACCCTGCCCTCAGTTAAACTTCATCCCACTCATTGTATCAGGGAGGATATCATTCTCTTCTCAGAATACGGCCCTTTTCCTGCCTACCTCAAAAGGTTCAATCTGTCGGAGAGTGGTCAGTGCAGTTGTGCACTTCGTTAAGCTACGAAATGCATCTTCACAATCTCTTGCCATATGAAAAAACCATCACCAAGCAATGAACAAGAATGGCTGAAAAGACTAACCAGCAACTTCCTCTCCGGGCAAAAAATCCACAGGATAATCAAGTTTATCAGTAAAATTAGAGATCTGTTCTTGCTTTCCTAGCCTTCAACATCAAGTGTCACGCTCACAAGGCCTAAGGGGGGCGGTAGAAAGCATCATCACATGCATACTTCTGACACGTTTTTTCCTGACTCCGATCCCGATTAGAAAGAACGAATCTTATTGAAAGTATTTTTATACTCAAAATTGCCTCTAAAATTTCACTCAAAGTAACTAGCATCAACAGATAAAAGATATTTTTGTACTGAAAAGAAACTCTTCTTTTTCTTCCTAATGTTATTTGTGTATTATTCTTAAAATTCATCTACATAAAACAATTAAAGGGCTTTTGTAGTATAAGTATTTTTTTGAAATCATATTTCGTGTCCGGTATCTAACATTATTGACGAGCATGAATTCAGTAAAAAATTTTAAGCATAAATGACGAAACTTTTCTTGGAATTACTCCATCATTTCTTGAAATAAATTTGTTTGAAGCACGACGTCAATATAACAAAATGTTTCAATGACGTGTACTTGCTTTTCAAAGACGCTTTTATGACAGGTATTGCTTTAACCAGTAGAAAGCAGACTCTGCATGTTGAATTTGGATTGAGGCAAAGCAATATCAGCTTGTTGACCAAATAGTAACTGCATATAAAATACGATTCCTTAATAAAATATTCAATCAAGTAAATATTTTCAAGAACTCTTCAGTACCCTTCCATGAAAAACTATTCATCTTTTAGACATCATATATTATGAATTGATAAAAAATATGTTTATATATATAGTATATAAATATATATAAAATTAATAACTCTAAAATCTTTCAAACGAAATAGTTATATTTCGAAATAAGGAGAATAAAAAAACTTATAAACTAAATGCAGAATTTTACTTGACTGATGGTTATTATTACGAACATAATTTGTTCGCATATTTAATTTTTGATGACGAAGTTGAAGTATAATTTTAACTTTTTTAATTAACTTTTTAATTTAAATGATATCACACATTTTTTTCAACCATAGTTAAATTAATATTTGGAACTAAGTGAAAAACATACAGAAAAATTCAATTTTGGATTAAAACTAATAAAACCTAAAAATAAATTATTTAATAAAAAATTTTCACAACACATTTTTATAATGTTTTTATTCTTTAGTTTCGAGTACATTTCAAAATGCATTATTTGACTTTGATATTAATCTATGCTAATTGCTAATTATAATCTGGAAATATTAAAATATAGCGATTCTTCCGATATAATATGTTATACCTTTGACGTTTGTTGGAGACACTAAAGAACAATAGAAAAATAGGGTTTTAGTTCGATCATATTTGAAACATAGTTGAAAAACTCCGTGATATTTTAATTTCACCATCACGAATAATAAAAGAAGTGTTTTTACAAAAAACAAAAGGGTTTATCAATATTTTGTGTAAAAGAGTAAATGAACAAACTTGTAAGTAAGAAAATCTGCAGTTATGATATAATTGTATGTGAAAGTTCTCAGCTCAAGTAAAAAAAAAAAAAGCATTTTTATATTGATTTGTGTCCTTCAGGAAATATTTTACTGAACCTTTTATCTATAATCTTTATTAAAATCTTTTATTAAAGATTTAACTCACTCAATTTCTTAATTTATTCCATTTGTATACAGTTGCAGTTGAATTATCCGCACTAATTGTGGAACGAAATATTTCAATCTTTTAGCAAAACAAATGCCTCGAAATTGAGCATTATAAATAGAATGATGCACTTATTATTGGAATAACCGAATTTGATGTATTTGTTATCATTAAAATGTGTAATGTCTTTTATGTACCATAATTTCGTAAAATGTGATAAATTATTTCATATAATAACTATAACTTTATTTAAATAACTGACATACACAAGCAACAGGTCAAAGACACTAAAATTTGTTTCAGTTGATAAAGAATAGAATATCTACTATGCAACATAAACGCGTATTGCAGATATTGGGTATCAAAGAAAGTAGAAAGAGGTAACTTTTCTGTGAAATAACATATCATGGATAATTCTTCATATTATTTTATTCTTTATATTATTCCAAAAGAAGAGCAACAGATTTGGTTTTCTACTAATATTTAGCGGAAAAAACAAAAAACAAAATTGAAAATTATCAATAAACTTACATGTTAAATTTAAATACAGTTTTAAGTATTTTTTTTAAATCTATATATGAAATACATCTACATATTTTGATTGAGTTTTTGACTATATGATAATGATGATTTTGAATTCGCAAATGCTTATTTATTTAAGGAAGAGTTATTAAGTTTATTTTATTAAGGAATAAACTTCAAATAAAACTTTTATGAATTATTTCCTCAAAGAAAAGAAATTACTTTCCTAAATTAAGTTTGTTCTTGGAGAAAAGAAGGCATAAAATCCATCAAAATCAAATAAAAAAAAAGGAAAAAATAAGTTTAAAAATTACTTTGCAACTTACACATGAATATAAGATGAAAAAATACTTCAGGGAAATAAATAAATAAATAAAAATTAATTAAAATTATATAGAAAATTTAAAATTTATCTTTATTAATGAAATTAGATATCGAATCAAAACTGGAGTTACCAAGAATTCACTTTAATTACATTTTTATAACGTATTAAAACATGAACACAGCCAAGAAAACAATATAACAAGATATGAGATTGTCATTTTTCTATAATTTATTTATATGAAATTATTTTCTTTTTCAAAGAAGGGAAAATTTTTGTAGGATACTTTCATACCAAAATATAAAAATAAAAACCGATGAAAAAACATTCTTTTAGCACAAATAAAGTTGAATCGCCTCTATGCCAATGGCAGATCGTACCCCTTTGTAGGTGGTAGACGAATGGACTGCAACTTGATAAGGACCACTTTGAGTTTATCTCCATGTTAGACTTATTGTTGTGGTCAATTAGTTATATATATTATCCCGAAGGCTACAGAAAGGCAGGAACAGCTCATTTGGGGTTACGGCAAAGACTTTAAATTACATCGCAATAAAAAGTCTGAAAATGTAAAGACCTAGAGATTGAATCCTTTCTGCACTCTCTAATGATTTCAAATATTTCCTTGAGATAAAGGCTCAAACATGTCAGGTGTTTGCTTCATGCTGTCACTAGACTATTTTTTCAATGAAACATCTGTATAATAAAAAGCAGGTGATATGTGTTTGACTTATGAGTGTCGTTATTCCATGGTAAATTGTTACCTGCCTTACCAAAATTTAGTACTGTTTAAAAAAGAAAAAGAATTGCCGTTACTTTGATTACTTTATAAAAACAGATGAATATTTTTTTTTCTTCTTTTTATGATCTACCACGCAGTCTAAAGCTAAGATCAGTTTTTTTTTGTCGTCACTTTTACCGAGTCATTATTTAAAGACCATCATTTAATTCCATTTTACATCACAGTTTCAGGATCATTATTTAATATTTCTAAACATTTAGAATATTTAATTTGACAATTATATTTGTAATAAAATAATTTTTATACCGAATTATGTGAAATTCCAAAATACGCAAAACTTAAGCAACAATGCAAATTTTAAGCAGATAGCCATGAAATTGCAGTGTAGCTGAAGAGTTCGGAATCAAAAAAAGTGTCCTTTCGCGCGCTTGGAAAGCCTTCCAAACCACAGGTACAGCTGTGAGAAAGGTTGGTGGTGGCCGCCCCAGGAAAACAACTGCAGTGGATGACCGACATATCGTCCTGCAGGCGAAAAGAACCCGAAACCAGTCAGTAAGCGCCATTGCTCAGCAACTGTGTGCAGCAACGGGCGACAAGTGTCGCGTTTTACTTGTCCAGATGTCTTCACAAAGGTGGCATATTCGCCCGCCGTCCTGAACGCTGCATCCTTTTGACAGTTTCCCACCGGCGGCACCGTTTAGAATGGTGCAGGGAGCACAAAAACTGGACATCTCATCAATGGAGTCGTGTCCTCTTTACAGATGAGAGTCTTTTTAGTGCCACAAGCGATTCCCAACGCCAGTTGATTTGGAGAGAGGTCGGGACACGGTTTCATCCCAGTAACATCACGGAAAGAGATCGTTTCGGTGGTCCTGGAGTTGTCGTCTGGGGAGGCATTATGATGAACGGGCGGACTGAGCTCCACGTTTTCGACAGAGGTTCTGTAACTGGAGATCGCTATTGTCAGGAGGTGATCCTTCCCCATGTGCGTCTGTTCCGAGATGCCATTGGATCAGATTTCGTTTGTATGGATGAGAATGCACGGCCACACAGGACTCATGCTGTTGAGGAGCTCCTGGAAAGTGAAGATATCACTCGAATGGATTGGCCGGCGTGCTACCCTGATTTAAATCCGATAGAACATGTGTGCGATGCTTTGGGGAGACGCCTTGCGGCACGATTACAACCTCCTGGGAACACCCGACAACTTAAACAGAGGCTGATTGAGGAATGGGCACTCTTACCTCAAGAATTGTTGGACAATCTGGTGCTGAGTATGGGGAGACGGTGCGAAGCAACCATTGCAGTAAGGGGAGGGCATATCCCATACTAAGGAACATCTGCTTGCTGTTCTTCCTCTTGGACAGACAATCATGTGTAACGATACTATGAGTTCAATAAAGCCTTTTTTTGTTTGATTCCATACTGTATGCATTGTATTCATTTCTGCGCGACTGTGCTTTCGTCATTCTTTCAGAACAAAATGCTGTATCTCATTTCTGAATTTCATGTCTCTCAGATGATTTCTCGTGAAGTTATGGGAAAAAACGTACCTGTTGCTTAAGGTTTGAACACCAGTGTAGAAAGAAGGATCTAAAGAAGAAAGAAATCAAAATTATAAATCTATGTTAACCCTGAACTTTTTTTCATCCTCATTCCTACCACATCTAGCTCTTCCTTATGCACATAATTATATTCTTACAAATTGCAAGTATTTCTGCTTTTTTAAATTCTTGAATTCAATTTAATAAATCATTGCAATTTCCGATATCTCTTTAGAATTCTGACAAGATTCTAATTTTTCTCAGAATATATATAAAATTCGTCCAAAAAATTCAACTTCAATATATACTAATATGATTAGAAAAAAAAACATGTTTTTCATGGGAAAGTTATTGAATTTATAACATATTTTCTACATATTTGCGACAATCAAATCTTAATAACTAGACGCCGGATGAAAAATATTATTGTTTGCTGACAAAAAGTTATTTTAGATATAATTTTTGAAGAGACAATAAAAATGTTTGCACAAACAATCAATTACAAAAGTGGATATTATTTCAGAAAATTGGAGATCTAATTTAATTTTTAATTCAATAAATATTATCTATTTAGCCTTAATATCATAATAAAATATAAATTGAAAATTTTTACAAAATTCTTTCAAATTTAAATTCTTGTAACATGACTTCTGTTACGGAAATTTACTTTTACCAATTGTGTTCTTAGTTATAGAATTAAAAAAATATATATAAACGTTTTTGTAAAAATAGATTTTATAAATATAAATAAAATAAAATAAAATTTTAATTATTTTTCAGTTTTCAGTCATTATTTTACCATTCATTATTATAAATAGTATGATATGTTGAAATCATGTTTTCTTGTATTCACAGTCACTTGTAAAGCTTAAAATTAAATTAGCAGATCATTTATAAATAGCGAAAACTTTAAAAGAAGGTATTTTCATTCATAATACCAATATACAAAATTCAAAATTTTTAATACATTGGGAAGAATTGTAAATTTTATCCTCATGAAATTTCAAAATCTCATCTCAATTGGTATGAATCAGGTCAAGTTCGAATAAAAATGCATGATCATAATATTTCATTGCAAATAATTAATAGCACTAACACTGCACAAAATCTTTTACTTCCAGAAATCTCAAATTTGCTCCAATGAAATGGATAAAGAAATGAAAATTTTAAAACGTAGTGTTATCATCAAGAATGCACGACTAAACAAAATTTCAAAATTTTAGTATAGTGGGAAATGAGTGAAAATTTTATTACAAAATCCCATGTCTATAGTTATGAATTAGGTCAAGTTCGAATATAAGTGGGTGAAGAGACATTTTATTGCATATTATTTATAACACTCGCTCTGCATAACCCTTTTTATTTCCATAAATCTCACATCTGCTTCAACGAAGTTTGTCCAAAATTTCACTCCGGCTCATTATTTATTTAACAAAAGAATGCTGAAAGGTAGTATCGAAAGAAATAAAACCTGATGATCGAGGTTTCGTTCATGATTCGTCTAAGCTGTTGGTGTTGTTTATTGAAGATTTACGGCCCGAATTGCGTCAAATATAAGATTAATAGAAGTAGTAGTATTTAAAAGATCTGAATACGATTATTCGTTGGCATATTTACTTCTCTTATTCAGGTTTTTCTTTCAAACATATACTTGGCGTAATTTAGCCATTACTGATTCTTGTGCACAAACCCCCAACAAACAACAACAGCATGTTTAAATCATGAACTAAACCTCGATCAACAAGTTTTATTTCTTTTGATACTACCTTTCGTAAACATTTCTTTTTCACTTATCCATGCATTCTCAAAACCTTTTACTATCACATGACAGATTAAAAGTTTATCCAGTTAATATCCTTGTTGTTTCTTTTTATCCCAACCGTTCTTAACTGATATACTGCGTATATGGCAAAACTAAGGTATGAATATGCAATGCCCATCATCGAGCTTTGGGGAGGAATGCTTCTGTGTGATGATATTAAAACTTATACAGAGAAGTTTTCTTAGTAATTCGGCCTTGAAACTCCATACTATCCTTTGTTATCGTTAACGCTTATTCCACCCATTTTATTTATATTTATTTTTTCCGGAAAATTAATGTATTGCACTTATGAAAAAACTAAGCCATGGAAGATAACAGAATTCAAAAATACATGCGTCATTCTTCCACGTCGTGCAATGTATTATAATTAAACGATAATAGTTTTTAATCTAAACTTTTGTATAATAAATCTAACGTAGAGAAAATAATTTCATAATTTAATATATTTAGCAAAATCATTGCAGAGGCAGTCGGGTCCTTGACTCTTAAATGATCCTCCACCATTTATTGAGAATTTAAATCTACGAACAGAAAGCTTTTAAAAAATCTTTATTTCTAATCGTGGATCTTCTGATTGTCAATAACATTTTTATTGAATTGAATGTCACTTCGTGGTCAGTGTTTCATGGGATTTGTTGTTTTATTACTGCCATAAAAGAAAGGTGTTCAAACGTTTACTACTCTAAACTTTTAGGTACGGCATAGAAGCATTGACATATACTACGATATAATTGCTAATGTGCGTGGAAAAACGTTTTTCGAAGCGATTGAGTTTGAAACTGCATCATGTTATTTTCAGAAGCTCTCAAATTTCTTTTAAACTCATTGTGGTATGTATGGAATCAATTTCCTTAAGATAATAATTAATTGTTAATAAGAAATTAAATTGTAGGAAATTATGAAAAGTTTGCGGATGATAAGATTTTATCTTCAAATTAGAAATTCTATCTGAAATAAAAGAATTTTAGAACATATAAATATAAAATTTATTATATGATAATAAAGTTGGAATGAAGACCAACTAAAGGATTAATACATAAATTAAATAATAAAGTATATAATTTCTATTGCATATAATTTCACCATTTCGTCTCCATTCAAAAACTTTTTATTAGTTTAATTATCATTAAAATAAAAAAAAGATAGGTTAAAGACTTAAAATCCATAAAGGACTTTTAAAAATGTACAATAATGAGTTGAAATTTTCAAAATATGCTGCCCATTTTTGGAATCACATATTTTTTAATTTTAAATGACAGAAATAAGCCTAATTTAACAAAACTTTAATTTCAATTAATAATACAGATTCTAAAAAACTAAAAGTAATCTCATATTCTTAAGACCTTTTCTATTAGTTTAACTTTTAAAATTTGTTAATAAATAATTCAATTATGTGCTACCTATAACCTGTTAAAATATCACCACAAAAATAAAGTGCTCCATTGTGAATTATTTACATTCTTTAATTGTTAAGTGAGAGGAATTAATAAAATTTTACTTTTCGTTTAATGATATTAACTAAAAATTAAAAATGGATTCAGATTTTTATTCGTAAAGCTTTTGAGGCATGCTTGCTTGTATTTGACTATTGATTGTAAACTAAATCAACTCTCTTGAAATAAATAAAAATACGTAGTTAATTATTGGAAAAATGTTTAAAAATAAAATATAAATTCCAATAAATACTTAAATAAATTATTTTTTACATCTCTGTTAGCCATGAGAAACATGAAATAGCATTTTTATTGAAAATTATCAATTATTTCTTGCGATATTATTTTTTCACATTATTATTGCTATATTTAATAAAACGTACGTATTTTTTAGGAATTTGTAATGTGTTTTTTTCATTCGAACGATATAATTAATCGAGAAACTAAGCAATTTATTTTCGTTGCAAGAATTACTTAATTTTCCTTTTTTTAAAAAAATTTATTCATTTACTTTTTGCCACATAAAACATTTAATTCAAATCTAATTTGAAGTTCCTTGGATTTAATAAATCTTTGGCTCATAAAAAAATATACTAAACAGCTTTTCATAAATAAAAAAAGATATAATCATTGATTTAAAAATAAGAAACAATTTTTCCTTTTACAGGAAATAATTTGATACAATGAATTTTAAAATAATAAATAAAGAATGAAATTGCCAGTTGATACCCATTCTTCGGAAAACAAATTCCGATAAATTCTTGAATTAATTACAAATAATTTCAAGAATGTTGTATTCAACATGAATCACAATGAAATGGTCATAATATTCAAGAAATACGAAATGAGATTTTTTTTTTGTTAATATAGACTGGGTTAACGAATTGAAATTTTTTTTCTAATTATTAGGTATGAATAGAAAAATTTTTTTAAATAAAATTAATTATTCTGTAATAATATGCATAAAATGTCATAAAATT
>JAPMOR010099086.1:2342-16897 GCA_026543865.1 Argiope aurantia
GCAACAACCATCTTAACAGTATACATCGGAATTCAGCAATTAGTCATTTCGGTAGCAGAACGAAAAACAGAAGAACATCCACCGTTCTATTGGACCTGAATAACAACTACAATGAATACCAATCCAGAGAGAAGGTCTGCACCATTTTTCTTCCTAACGCCTTAATTACCAAAACGCCGTAATTCTCTGCCGACAAATATTTTAGCTTTTAGAGATGAAAAAGGGCGCGTAGATTGCATCCCTCGCCAAATTGGATCATTTCTCACCCTCAATTACTTCTTCCCTATCCGAAACCGATTTTGCAAAGAATGAGCTTCGAAAATAATTGAAGAAGGAAGGAGGGGGAGGTCGCCTTTCAATTAGGAGAACCCCAAATGAAACGAAATGACTCAAAGTCCTTCTTTCCCAGAAAGAAGACAGTTCCAGAACTCCATATAAAATTATAAAGCTGATTAGGAGGATAAATCTGCTGTAATCTGTTATGCGACACGAGGAGATGGTTTTTATGGATTTCAGTCTGCAGAAAGGATGTCAAAAGGTATTGGAAGGAAATCTGTGTAAGTACTTTGGATTATTTTTGCATTTTTCGATGATTTGGCTGAATTTTTATTGAGGTTTTAAAAGACAACAAGCCATTTCGGAAGGATTATACAAAAAGTATGCATTCGTTTAACCTATTCCGACAGCAGATTTTTTTCTCTGTATGAAATTTTGTACCTATTTCTTTTGGAACTCTAATTCGTCTTCTAAAGGGTATTGACTGAATTTCCATAATAGATATATTTCAACTGTACCTTTTTATTTTTTAAATGGAAATAAATGAAAGAGGTTTATAAATTAAAATTTCAAGTTTTTAGATTCATTGAAGTATCCAGGTTGAATTATAAAATAGATTACGGTTTTATTGATCAATATCTCTAAGGTTAATAAAAACTGGCTTTTACTACATATCTAATATAAATATTTTAGAAAATTATAAAAAGAATTATATAAAAAGCAGACAACACTGCAAATTAATAATTTCAAAACGGATATCTATAAAGGAATAAGAGAGAAATCTGAAAATTTTGAGTAGTGTTAAAATGGCTAGACAAAATAAGATTCATCTCTTAACACGTCTATATTCTATATTTTTTTTAACATCACAGCCCAGATTTTTTTATCTTTCTTAGGAATATGACTATTATTGGTCTCTAATCAGAGAAACCCAGGACATTGTAATAAGAACCCCAAGAACTGATATAAATGTTAAAAATATATCTACCATTGATTGAATATTGAACAGCATCATCATTAAAATTAACAAATGTTTGATAAAATAAGAATAAATGCCTACAAAACCGATCAGAATAACGAAGCTCTTAATATCAAATAGATACAAAAAAAATTTTCATTTTAATGATTTATATCATTTTTTAAATCTTTACAATAATTTTGTTTCTGCCGAACATGCTGTGATTTTAATGTCATATTTAAAATGTTAAAACAATACTTTAATCTTAAGTACAAGATATTAAAAGTATCATTAATTATGGCAAATTAAAGCACTGTAAGAAATTTAGTTCATGGGCAAATAAGACCTGTCTGCTGGTTCAATTTTTCTCTTTCAGTTATTTTAGGTGAACGTTCTTTAGATTAATGTAAATGAGTAAATAACAATCTAAATAAATCAGTAACCACTTAACTGTTTTATTTTCTTTACTATCTAATAAGATGAAACCTTCTATTTTGGGAATATTTTCTTATTTCGATTCAAATGGAAATCCATTGGATACTTGGCACATCTATGTATTCGAAGTAATTTAAATATTGAATTATAATCATTATGAATGGTTTATTTTTTGTTTACAACTATCAAAATTCGACAAATCGATGCACGTATGGCACTCCAGTAAAACAGTTAAGCGGTTAAACCAGCGCGAGTGATCACGCCAAAACTTTCTAACATACTCTCAAATAAGTGAAGAGACTGGTAATGACGTACGATAGTTAAGAAATATTTACCATTGGCTTGAATACAGAATATTTACTGAATCTTTCATGAAAGTGGAAATTAAGCCCTGGTAAGCCATTAATTCTATCCGAAAAAAACAAACTTTTGCTATAGACATGTTTTTCTCACCCGTTCAAAGAAAGATCTGATACACAATTGCACTTATAGTCACAAACTCCCATACCAAATTTGATATATTTAAGTCATTCGTTATTGAACTATCACGTTTACAAGTTTCTGAAAGTACAGACCGACAGACGGTCAATCCCTTATCTAATTTTGTCTCAAAATCTGAGAGGTGTCTAGAATATAGATATTCATTTTGTGTATCGAATTTTTATCTATCTAGCTTCGTTTTGTAATTATAGTGTAAAATGATATTCGTAAAGCAGACTTTTTGAAAGACAGACTTTTTCTGAAAGGATTTTTCTCACAATTTGACAGAAATCTGCAAATTTGGCCTAAACACCGTATACCAAATTCCATTAATCTAAATCAGTGAGTTTCTGAGTTATCTTTGTCATAGGGCATTTTCAAAAAAATGTGTTTTTCGAACTCTGAAAACTATAAAACTTGGAGATTCATCTGAATCTCGAGTTAGAATTTTTTTAACGATTACTATACTTTCTCAATACTATATATACTAGAAACTAAAACTGTTATAAACTGTCCATCTTAGAGAATAAAAAATATAATCACTGCATTTACATCTCACTATATGGAACATAAATTCTTTATCATACATGATAGGAATTTACACAGCAATTAAATTTATATCATTGGATTTGATTAACAAAAATATTAATAGTTAATAATATCATTGATCATATAATGATCATATAACACAAACTATATACTATAAGAAATTAATAAAATGTGATAAATAATGGAATAGAAATACATGACTTTAGAATATACGAAAATGAATTTAAAAGATTATGTAAAGGTAGCTAAATGAGAAAAATACTTTTACTTTAAACATTTTTTGAAAAATATGGTGCATTTCTTTGAATTAATGATAAAAAATATTTTTCTAAAATTCTTGATTAATCCGAACAAATAGCAAAACTACATATATCAAATGAATTTTCCATAACTATGTTCTTCTAAGATCTTGCATGACTTTAACCTGAATTTAACTGAATTGAGTAAAGCGCGAATGAAAAATTATAGCATCGGAAATCTTTAATAAATGCACCTGTCAATTTTGAACTTTGTTAGAGATTGGTTTTCTTGAGTGTGCAGAAAAAAAAATGGCTCTACTTAAAAATGAAAAATGCCGAGATAACTTTGGATGACTACTTATTCACTTTTATATTTTAAAATGGCAGATTAAAAAAAATCGTTTGACTTCTAGAAGTGCTACTTTCTGTACAATCTTCCATTTTTCACATCTTGCTCTCAATTTTTAAACTTTTTTTTTTCGATTTTTCGGAAAAATATTCAAATGTGTTGTTTGTGCAAATATGATGTACGACGCAGTTTTCCTTTCCTCCGAACGAAGAAAGAATTCTTCGGATTCGTTTATGTTTGCGGATTTATTCGAAAGTTTGTGGAATTTCTTTATCTTTGTTTTGTCTCGCCATTATTCATCGGAAAGATGAATTCTTCATTCGTTTTTGTTTTTGGTTCGCACTATTGATCTTTTACTTCTGGCAACTAATTAGACAATGCGAAATTTTTTTTAGTAGAAATGAGTATGAGCAATAAATTATATTAAATGTGACTTTAGAAAATATTTGTTTGAGAATTTTTAATTAGTTTGGAAGGGTAAAAATACAGTAATGATTATTTGTTTGAAGAATTATTTATTTTTTTCATATCATTATATAATGTTCATGTAAGTTTAAAAACATTTTTAAAACTTTTATGAGTGGCATTGCACATTTTAAGGGAAATTAAATTTTGACATTCATTATTTTGCTCTTAAAGTCTCAGAATACGTTTCTTTTTAAGTCTTATTTACTTCTTTTAAGTCTTTATTTTTTTCTTTTGATAATTTAGAAAACTAAAGAAATTAAAAGTTAAAGTTTTTCTCTAACAAATTATTCATAATAAGTTATTAGAAAACAAAGTAGGAAATTAACTTTCTCAAATATAACTATAAAAATTACATTTATATTGGACAAGTCTTCCACACAATAAATTGTTTAACTTCTTATCTCAAATGTCTGATTACAATAAACTAAAAGCTAAATATAAGTATGAAGTACTTGTATACAGATAAACTATACATAAATAATTATAATGCAGGGTATTCCAGTTTAGAAAGCTCTAAAAAAATCTTAAGACAAATTTTTAGTAAAAATTTGAGAAGAAATTTTAATCATCATTCTTGACATTGTATTACATAAAAAAATATTTGAATATGCAGTGCATTCTGTGAAATTTATTTCGTTTCTACAAGGGGGGTTCAAATGAGTAGGTACGAAACGATACTGTGGGTATAAAGGAAGACTTTATTCAAAGTATACACTATAGGCCTGAGCACAATGATCTTATTGATTGACGAGAAGAAGGACTCCTTGTTCCCAGAATTCCTGTGGCCGTGACGAGACAAAGTCCTTCACAGCGTCCTTGAGTTCACCGTCTGAGTTGAAGCGCTTCCCTTTCAGATGTTTTTTCAGGGCACAAAACACATGAAAATCGCAGAGCGATATGTCCGGGCTGTAGGGAGAATGGTCGAGCTGCTCCCTCTTGAACTTGGGCAGTTCCACGTATGTGACCCTTGAGACGCGTGGAAGCACATTATCATGGAGTAGAACCACACCCTCCGTGAGTAGCCCTGATCTTTTGTTCTTGATAGCCCTGCGTAGTCTTCGGAGTATCTCAAGAACGCATCAGAGTTAATGACTCTTCTGTGTTCGAGGAATTCAACAAGTAACGGACCTTGGACGGCCAACTCAAGGACGCTGTGAAGGACTGGGTCTTGTCACGGCTACAAGAATTCTGGGAACAAGGAATCCTTCGGCTGGTTAATTAATGGGATCGTTGTGCTCAGGCCTATGGTTTATATTTTGAATAAAGTCTTCATTTATACTCACAGTGTCGTTTCGTACTTTTTCATTTGAACACCCCTTGTAGAAATTTCTAGAAAATTTTATAACTTGTTGAGGGACTATAGAAAGCAAAAGCTCAAAGAGTGAAGTCTCTATTTGGAAGGTTGGTTGCAAACTAAGTTTCGTATTTAATTGATGCTGAGTACTATTATGCTGCTGGTGTTAATTAATTAGCGAAACAGTGGCAACTAATATGTTGTTACACAAGTGTGATTATTCACGTACACCTCGGCTGTTCTTTTTTATTTAATTATTTTGCTACTTGTTTTATGTGATTTTTTGTGGAATAAACTGTTGTTTTCCATTATTTATCAAATCGTATTTGTTTTAGCAGACACCCATTGGATTACTTTTCGTAACAAAATCTAATACCTAGTGGCACATGGAATTTAATTGTGATAAGTAGCTCTCATAATAAATCAGAGTAAGATCTCTGATAACCTGGTTGATAAGGTGGTGGATTCGCATCTCTTGGGTTGCGAGTATCGAACCCCACCAGCCGAAGACACTCCATGTGTGTGGTGGCTGGCGCACTTATAAATCTGTCCTGATCATAAAGTCCTCCATATCGAGGTACTGATTCTGAGGTGATTGTTCTCTGATTCAGGTCTAAATTACGATCTGTGGATGAGTGAATGAAATACATGAATGAAGTCCGCCCCATAAAAAGGGGTGTGACGTGTGAGTATCTAAGTCGTAATCTTGGCCCTAGTTGGCGCTACTGAAAAAACAGTAGACGCTCATTCGGCTTAAATCGCTGACAGATAACTGTCACTGGACTTGTAAAGTGCCATAAGTCACAAGAGCAATATAAATTAGAGCAAATGTGGATAGCTTATATAAGTATTTTTCTTCACCATTTGGCACATTTGGCGAATACTATTTGATGTCACAAGACGGATTTGAAAAAGGAAATTTTGTTTCAAACTTGGCGTGAATTTCGTAAAGATGAATTTATCTTGTTTTTGCATTTTGATAAAAACTTGTTGCTTCATCTCTTTGCTACTTTTATTTTTAATAAAAATTAGTGTAGCAAGAAAAAAATTGGAAATTATTATATCTATTTATATCTATTTGTTATTATTATTATATCTATTTATGCCAAGCCTTAAAATATGCTATTATAAAAGGTTGTCACGAAATACGAAAAACTTATTGTTCTATAAGTTTAAAAACTTTTGAATAAAGAGTATTTCAATCTCTTGGTAATATCAGAATTTAAACTATGAAAATTAAGAATATATATACCATAAAACACTTTAATTTATTCAGCATACTCTTAATAACATATTCTCATTTTAATGACATTCATTAACAGATAATTTATACAGAATGCTGCAATTAAAAATTCCTTTTAATCTTATGCACATAATTATAAAAACTTCTTCAGAGCAAAATATCTTTTTGTTCTTTATGCAAAAAAAGTTTCTGGTGTTTAGATTAAAAAATGAATGAAACAAAATTAATTTATTGCCTGGAGATATATTTCAATAATTTGTCTATTTATTAGGATTTTAAGTAACAGTCGTTTGGAAAAATGTATGCTTCAGGGTAAAGCTATTAATGAGTTTTTTTCAAATAATTTTTTTAAGCATCAATTTTGTAGTTTTTATTTTAATATTCATCAAGCTATTAACTCCATTGTTGTAAGGTTATTTATATTAAATTTTCAATTTCAATAATGTTAATTTTATTAAAATCTCACCCATGAATGGGATGTTATTGAAATTTTGAAAACATGTTTGGTGTAGTGAAAATGTGATATAAAATTGTTAGTTACATTTAGCAATATAGATGAAAGCAGGATAAAATTATTAATTTCTTTTAATTTCCTCATACATTTTAGATTGTCTTCTTTTGTTGAGGTGAAAATAAATAATAAATACAAAATAAGGTTAAAAATAAATAATAATATAAATTTAAATTCATTTTAAGGGCATGTTTGAATAAATTTTTTTAAGAGCAGATTTTTTTTATTTAAATTATTTTCTATATTTTATTTTACAGACCCTTTGCTTCTCAAGTTTTTTAACTAGTAGTATTACTAGTACAGATTGAAATTCAATAAGTATTTAACAGGTAATTAAGTTATGAACCTATTTGAGTAATATATTGACATTTAAAAATGCTCACTATTAAAATTAAATTTAAAATTTTAAGTACACATTGTTATATAAAAATGTACGTATACATTATTTCAGGCCTCTATCAAATATGAAATTGATTGAAAACTTAAACTGAATTTACTGTTTTTTAAACAAATAACGTACCAATTAAAGGAGATAAAAATTGTAATTATTTCACACATGAAGAAAAACAGATAAGATTAAAAAATATTTAAAAAGTGACAACATGATGTTTGTATTAAATTCTTTTTGATATATAAAATATTTTACTACATTGATGAAGATGACAATACCTAAAGTTGGCGAAAAGAGCATTCTTCACAGAATCATCATTAAATTAATTGTATTAGATCTTATAGTGGAAAACAGAAGTGCTCAATGTGTGAGCGAAACGAGACAAACGTCAGTTTTCTTTATTAAAATGTCGATAAAATGAAGAATATATGAATTAATGTTGCTATTTATTCTTTATTCTGAGAGTTAGAAGTATCAGCATAAATTATTGCGGCAATTCTATCAAAATTTATTATTTTTTTAGAATTGTTTATATATTGTCATATCAATATAAACATTGAATAAATTTATATATAAGCATTGAATCAACTTATTTGCTATTGCCTTTTTCATTTTTTCATATAGAGAATTTTACTCTGTTGTACATTTCAAAATTGCTTAATATTAGTTTGAGTACAATTTAATCTAGAAAATGTAGAATTTGTGAAGAGCTATTAATTTTTTTATGGGAATTATGAGGCTTAAAAACTATAACATCTTTTTTAAAGGGGCCTAATGGTATATAGAAATCTTTTAAAATATACATTTCTACATCTCAACTCTCCAAAAGTATAACATTATTTAGTATTCATAAGGAATATTAAAAGAAAATTTACCATTTCCGACTGATCTATTATTACCATTTTTAATAATCTTGTATATGGAAGATAATCAATGAACAAACAATATGCAAACATCACATTAAAAATGTTTACTGCAATTTAAAATTTACTAAAATCTTAAATATCAAAATTCGTTAAATGGAAATATACGACAATTTTATTTTTTATCTTAGAGTATAGAGACTTAGAGACTTTTAGAGTATAATTCTTTACAAAATCCATTTAGAATAATTCTAAAATATCAATACACTCTAGAACAGATATTGTAAATAGTAAATATTCAACGAAAAGGCAAAATGTTTACGGAAAATTAATTCAAAATACTGTGGAACACTGAACATTAATATATGATCTCATAATCAAATATCGCTATATGATTTCTATATGTTCTTGAAAATCATAGATTTTTCACTCTGCTCTTAAATTATATAAACATCAGAGGTCGTTTCAATATTTTTTCGTGTATTTAAATAATATCTTAACTGCTAGGCAATAGGAAGAGGTGTTTCTATTTGAAATTCGTGATTTGAAAATATATTATCATTATTAACATGGTTACGATAAGAAGCTATTGCTAAGAATATCATATTTCGAATGGATATTCGGATTAGATAAAGTTCGAATATTAAATTTCGAGTGGATATTCGGATTAAATAGAGTCGAATATAAAATTTTGAAATAGAGTTTTACAGAGCAAGTTAAAACCAAATTCGTAAGACAATACCAAAAATAAACTATAAGACTGATAAAGTCTTTAATGTGAACAGAATGTAATCGTCAAATTATTTATAACACAAAGTGTAAAAGTTTAGATGAAAAAACGCTATGAAAAAGTATGAATGAAATAGTTTATAATGCTATGGAACTATGCTATTTTTGCTATGGAGCAATGCTATTTTTGATATGGATCATTTTACTAGAATACAAAGCAGTTGTTGATTTATTTTAATTATTTCATACTTTTTAAATTTGAGATTTAAGGCTTATCAAAATCACTTGCAAGTGGGAATAAGGAATTGAAATTTAACTTCCTAAACGATCAATTTGTTTGTTCTGAAAACCTTTTGGAATTATCAATAACTGACATAAATGGCCAAATTTTGAATTTTCTAGAATAGGAAATGATTGAAAAGTTGTTTACGACATCCCATCCTTATAAACATGAAAATAATTAAGCAAAAGTTTGAAAAATTACTGATACTTCCTTTAAGGCATTCATTTTTGAAAATAACTTTATGAACAATCAGTGGAAAATCTCAAATTTGTCCCTTAAATATGAATTAATTCTTAATGATTTTTTTCAGGCCTATTTTTATGTGATTTAAATTTTAAAGTGCAATTTAAAACATTTATGGTATTGAATCTAAGATATATATAAAGTATATTTGGATATATACTTATAAGTACAAAACACTGTAATTTTTTATTGGAATATTTATTTTATATAAAACATACTTGCACTTTAAAACAAAAAATTCCAAATTTCATTTTCTGTTTTAATGAACAGAATTTCCGATCTAAATATTACGAAAATAATGTTTTTTTTTTCTTTCTCAAAAATCCATCATGAAATGCGAAAGGAATTTGAAAAAAGCATTTTCTGTACACAAATTGAGAAATTTAAGAAGGACCAAGCGCGTGGGTTTTGTGCACAAAATAATTTATTTCCTTATGAATAAGATTCTTTTTTTTTCGTTATGAATAAATGGAAAAAAACTGATGTTTCATTCCGACTTTTGAATAAATCTTTTCAACTGAAGAGTTGGAGACTTTTATCCAAAATTCCAGACGCGTAAATGGAGAAATTTATTGAGCAAAGAAAAGATCGATGCTCAGTTTAGCTTCAAGAGAAAAAGAAATCGCGAATTATTCGGAAATAGCTTACAGCACATTTTGTATTCAACTGTGATGAAAAAAGAAAAAAAGGAAATGCTTTATTCGTAGTATAAAAGCACGCGTCATAGTTAAAATGTCTAAAATATTTTCGATTCAAGAGTAGAATTGCTTTTAGTTTTCTTGAATTTCTTTTGTGTTTTAGTGCTTGACTGAACTTGCAAGAATTTTATGATTTGTTTTGAGTGGTATTGGATTTATAAAAATATGTTTGAATTTATTAGCGATAACACAAAATGTTAATGTTAAACAAAAATATTTTTTTAGAAACACATTTTGTTTTAGTATCACTTACTACAATATACTTCATTCATAATATTTCATTTTTAATTTGTCTAGCTGGCAAACAATGTTTTGGTACTCGGCCGATTTTGATATGAAATAACAGCTATGATGTCATAGTTCTATGTGTCAACCTTTTGAAGGTGTATCTGTTGTCAAAGAAGAATATGTAATAATAAAGCAATAATTGTAAAAGCAGGTCAACCTTTTAAAAACGCATGTCTTTCAAAGAAGCATAAATGATAATAATAATGCAATACTGGTAAAAGCAGGTAAAATATATACGATTAAAATATGATGATGAAAGTTGCCATTTATGCTTTATTCATTGTTTAAGCGATTTTGAGCTTCAATATATATTGCTTACGCGTTTTCGAACTTCAAAACCCCCTAACTGAACCAACATCATGTTCGTTTCAAAGATATATAAAAAATATAAATATATATATTGATAGAAATAATTTAATAATATATATAAAGACATGATAATAAATCCGCCGTTCAAATATGGATGGATTTGTGAATCAGACACTAACTCAGATCGAAAAAATCTTTCAACCGCGTCTAAATATGTGTTTAATAAACTCAATAAATTAAAAAAAGAAAGCATATGGGAAAACCGAATACAAAATCTTTATATTAAAACTGTAGAGCTTTATCAAATTTTAGAGGAAAGTAATCAAGGAGAAATATGATGTTTAACTCTGTACATCAAGCCGCCATAACTACAAACGGGACGTGATGCATTAATGAATTTTAGACCATGATTTTATCAACAGAAACATAAAGATATATCCAATTTTGTACAAAATCCACTCTTAACTGATTTTCAGTATGTTTGTCTATCGGTGTATATTCCTATGGATATTTCAAAAGCGCAACGAAATAGATAAATTAATATAAGTACATCATCTTGACATTAAATTCATATTTATTTTTGCACGTAGCTAGTCTATACATACATTAAGATTTTAGTTCACTTATTTATTCTACAAAGCTAAAGAAACCTGCAGGAGTGGTCCCTTAAAACTTCCCCGCATACTCTAATAAAACTGTTGTCCTAGGGAACGCCATGCATGGCCTTGGCGTACAATAATTATAAAATATTAACCTTTGGTATAAATTTAATTAATTCCTCCCATGATTAATTTTTAGCTTATGTTGATAGTATCCGAAATTCGAGTTTGTGTTCTTCTCAACCGATTGGGAAAAAAATTTAACACACCACTGTACTTGTAATCACAAAATTACCTACCAAATTTAATATGCTTAAATCTCAGAGTTTTTTGTTATCGCATTTACGCGATTCTAAAAGGTACAGACCGACAGATGGCCAATCCTTTTTTGGATTTGACTCAAAATTTACACGTTTCTAGACTATAGATGCTAAATATGAGTACCAAATATCATTTATCTAGCTCTCTTCGTTTTGTAGTTATTGTGTTTATTTACGCTCTAAAGCCAAACCAAATTTCCTTCGTCGATTCAAAGCGTTTCGAGCTATCCTTGTCGCCGAATAAGAAACAGACAGACAGACATTTTCCAAAAATGTTTTTTCCAAGCTCAGAGAGGTCTAAAATGAGAACATTTGTGAAAATCTCGAATTCGAATTGTTTACTACACTTTCTCTGTACGGCATATACGAAAAAATAAAAATGAATCATATTGTGTGAGTATACGAGAAATTGAGTTGCCTAGTGATTAAAAAAATTTTATTATGCTGTACGAGCAACAAAATTCTTTCATTTTAAATTGTAATGCACTCGTTTTATGCTTTTGTCCATATTAGAAAAAAAAATGTCTTCAAATTTTTGAATAAAATAATTTTTATATGTTTCCTCATATATCCGTAACAAGGCCATGTTTCCAATATTTAATTTGTGAATATTTTGAAATATTTTTTCAGATTTATATTAAATCACATTTTGAAATGAAATCTATTTAATTATCGTTGTGTTACTGATAAATTGTAAGATTTCCTAAAGAGTGCTATTTAATACTTTAAAAATTCTTTAAACTGTCCAATTCTGCAAAACAATAATACATTTTGAATTTACATTTAATTATTAATATTAATTATTCGCATCATTTAAAATCTTAGATTTAACTCAACTTTTAATAGGAAAACTCAAAGTCCATTTATAATAAAACTTAACCTCATTCCCATTTTATAAATATGTCTAGACATTTCCCAACAGGCCTGGCTAATTCTTTTTTCAACGAATTAACCAATGTGGTCTGAGCAAATGTTTGTCATTGCATAGCACTTACAAATACTATTACACAGACTGCTTATTCAAAGCATGACTTAGCCTTCTTCGTGCCAAATATTTGGCCTCATTAAAAACTGCTGTTTATTAAAACCCTTTATTTAAACTGTTTTTAAATATGAGAAAATTTCTTTTGAATGTCTGAATTTTCGCTGTGAAAGAAAGAGAAGAGCTGAAAAGAAATCATTATGAAGCTGAGTGATTTAGTTGAAAATATCTTATTTTTGTGTACTTAAGTTTAAATTTAAAGTGTATTAAAACTTTATATTTATTCAACCTAAGAAATGAAAACTTCTTTTAATTCCTAATGCAATTATAAATATTCTAATTATTTTTCTATATGTTCTATTCATTTTGAAATGAGAACCAAATATTTAAATGCTTTAAAATAAGTCAACAATAAGATGAAGTCTAAAAAGTCAAATAAAATTTATCCATTCTATCTATATAATAACTCGAACCAGTTATGCAGAAAATGCTCAACGATGAATCATAGTATTAGTTGTTGAGCCTTGAATACATTGATTGTTATTTTGCCTTATAAGACTCTATATGAAAACAATTAATTTAATGAAATTAATTTGATTAAATTCTATCTACAGTCTCTAGAATTTTAAAAACACCCATTACGTTTAACAATATAGATAAGAATGGTTTTTAAGTTGTCAATTACAACAAATAAGGGCCAAAATCATCAGAATAAATTGTTAATGTTTTTATGTTTTAATTCTGGTTAGTTTATAGTTACTAGTATAAAATACAGCTGAATACATTTTCACCACCTGTTAAGTTACAGAAGTATTGGGAGGGATTTGATTTACAAATGATTTATATGTCATCATTTCAATTACTGCTACATTTTCAGACAAGACGGGAAGGAAAGATTTATATTCAACATATGAAAAGTTGCTAAATATTTTCTGGTGAATAAATAAATTTAAAATATAATGGTTTGTGCAAGTCAATTTTCATGAAATTATTATAAATTGAGATTAATATGAATGTGATAAATTAATCCAGATAAATTATGTTAACTATTTGAGATTGTAACTAATCTGGGATTCTGGATAATTATTTCAAATACAGAATAACCCCAATCGGGATTGAAATATCTTTTATCCTTTTGTGATGCTTGTTTGTTAAATAAAAAACAGCAAAGATAGACTTCATAATTTTTAAGATATTTTTCTTTTAGTTGTCCATTTATTTTCATAGAAATATCTTAAACAACATTTTCAAATTTATCAGCCATAATCACAGAGTTTGAATACTTAGTAGAATATAGAGCACAATGGATCTCTAAGTTAAATAATCTTGAATTTTAATTGTAAGACATTATAAAAAATGGATAACCTGTTTGAAAAAAATCAGATGAGATAATATTTATTCAGTGACCTTAGATAATTGTATCAAATATAGAATAATCTAACTGAGGTTAAAATACTTCTCTGATCGCTTTGTAATGTTTGTGTACTAAGCAAAAATAGACGTTATTCGTTTTAAGATATTTTTCTTTTAATTTTCCATTTATTTTTTAGCAATATCTTAAACGATATTTTCAAATTTATGATCCATAATTGCTGGGTTTGGATACACAGCTAATCTAGAGAAAAATCATTCTCAGAGTTACATATTCCTTAATTTCTATATTTAGACACTGAAAAAAATAGGTAATCTGTTTGAAAAAATCAGGTTTTTTTTTACAAGAATAATTGAAACTTTATATAACAAAATTTCATATAGCTGTGTCTTTATTTTTAACACAAATAAATACTTTGAAGGTTTTATTATTCCTAGGTTTCTACATATATTCAATTGCGAAGATACCTAATATATTACTTATTATTGCTCCCACAGCATATGGATATCGTGAAATGTATGTTTGATATTGTCCAGTATTATATGTAACGAGAAATATCGTGAAAACGATATTGCACAATATACAACATTATTTAGGAAAAATACAAAGAAATGTTGAGACTTACATCCACGTCAATGCCAGTTTGTGGGAACTTCTTGAGAGGCGGGTCAGATCC
>JAPMOR010099097.1:8845-21455 GCA_026543865.1 Argiope aurantia
CCCACCGCCAAATAATTAAAACTTCAGTTTTTTTTTTTTTTTTTAACAGTAAAGAGGCCAGGTCTAACATTTTTCTGCCGATTATTTCAAACGATTCTGTTTATTTTCTTAATGTTTGATGCATTTAAAATTAAAAATTGTTAATTAAACGATCTTTCAGATCCATTCTGAAGTAAATTTGAATTAAAATAAAACAGAATAAAGGAAATCAAAGAAATTCTAATCTGCGCAGCGTTACCCCAACTGGCGTAGAAAAATTCATGCATTTTCGTTACCATATCTGGCGTTGAAAATTCACGCATGCGCATTGTGTTCTGATTGTTGACAACGGATACGGACGTTTTGAAGGCTTAACCTGTTTTCAACTGATTATTTTAAACGATTCTGTTTATTTTCTTAGAATTCCATGCATTTAAAAATAATTATTGTTAATTAATTCATCTGTTCATGATGAATCTGAGAAAATTTTGCAGAAAACTTCTTGAGATATTACATAAATTAAGAAAGATATTCTTTTGTGCCCATAAGGTTTAGTTTAAATACTGGGCGACTCGGTTTTCAGTACTCAAATTTTAAAAAAAGTATTTCGTTTCAGTAAAAAATTTCCTTATATTAATTGCAATTTTACCATTTCCACTTTAATTTAAAGCATAAATTCTATTGGAGTTAAAAGAAAATTAGAGAGATACATATTACGTTATGGTTCAAGGCCTTTATAATATTATAAATGAATTAAATGACTATCACAATTTGTAGCTTTAAAATACTTTGATGAGAAGCTATTAAAATAGGAGTTACATAAAATATTTAATTATTAAAATTTTAACTAGCATTAAGATTGGTGAACCGGCTGGTTGCCAAAGGCGGCTAATAATTAATAATTCAAGGATTGACTGAAAAATATAAAACCAAATTCGCTTTTAAATAATGTGTTCTATAGAAAGAGAAGTAAACGTGCTTAGTTAAGATTTTTTTTTTTCTAAAATCTAAACGTAAATATATAGTCATTGAGTTTTTCTATTAAACGCGATCCGAATTATTCATTATTTACATGATACTTTCGGTATTATTGGTATAGAAATATATTTATTACTTAAGACTGCAATCGTGGAATAAGTTCTATGCATTTACTTAGGAAATATTTTAGTTTATTAGCTTATACTAATTTATCTATATAAATAAAAATTCTTTATAGTTGAACTGAAAAGAAATAACTTTAAAATGTCAAAAATAATATGAAACATTTATAAGTTATCAAAAAGAAAGGGGAAAAATATCAAAAATAAATATTAAAAAGATCAATTAAAAATTATCATCACTATTAGTATATTAGTATTCAATAATATTTTATTAGCACAAACATTTTGATGTTTCAAAAGGAGCATCCAACTTTGGTAAGCTTGGCAAGGAAAATTAATCATCTTCAAATCCTATAATCATTGATTTTTCCTGTAAAAACCCAACTTTACATAATTCACTAAAAATAACAAACTATTTATTTAAATAAATCTTGCGGAAAAAGAGAGTTCTATTAATTATTCATCAAGGAAGCCTAAACGCCGGTTTTCACTCTTAGTAGTAAATTATTCAAAAAGAATTCAGTATTTTTTGCTGCTTGTCGGAACATAAAAGAGACATCGCGATAAGTATTTAAATGTCGCAGGTTTATGAGAATGCGGAACTGAAAACACAAAACTGCATTTAATTACAGTTGAAGTGTAATTTGATTTTAGTTTTATACTTCCTAAAGCGTGAAATTTTACAAGATGTTAAAGATTCATAAGTTTTAAGGAAAGTTACTCCCGAAAACATTTTCTTTTAACTTCAGAATCTTTAAAATCAATTTAAGCCTGAACTAGAAGTATGTCTATGTTTTAGTAAGAGTTCTGCTGTTATGCATTCGCTTCATGGTTCTTTATTGCATAAATCCTGCTTGATTAATTTTTTAGGAACATTAACCGAAATTTTGTTGAAAATCTCGTCTTAAAATGATTTTTTTATAATAAAGAAATCATACTTATCGTTTTCAAAATAAATTCTTACATACAAGTAAGAAATTGTGAAATATTAAATAAAAATAGATGTTTAATTTTATACTTAACAATAGTTTATTTTTCAATGTTGTATCGCCTATATACAAGAAATCTTTGTGATTGGGCTAGAGGAGTTTTTCCGAATCAGACAATGAAGAAACCAGAACTTTGCAAACTTACGATAAACTATTAGCTGTACCATTTTTCTTAACCGTCATGAATCGAATATTCGAAAAAAATAACGATAAAAACTCCAGATTCTAAAAACGTAACAGTAAATGCTTTTTTGTTATCATGTCTAAATGTTTAATTCAGAGGATTATGATCAACAAAGAATGGACGAGTTTTAAACCTGCAATGGAAATACTGCAGGGAAGAACACGCCACCAAGAGATCAGGATCATACCCGAATACGTGACTCACACTGGTTAGGTTTTCGAAAAAAAAAATCCTAATGGCTTTGAATTTTTCAAATAATTTCACTTAAAACAGCTCCTATAGGAAATTCACAAAAATTCATAACCAACACAAGATTTGAATCACCCGAAAGACAACATAGAAATAATGAATAGAAATTCTTGGGATGATGTAGAACATCAGCTAAATATTTTCTAATTTCGACAAATCTTGCATCAGCCTCCGGTTTACATTCTATTCTCGTTTTATCTTCCTTTTTTGAATCTGATGTCTATTCACTGGTGCTAAGATGTCAGCCATTTTAGGAATGAACTTATAATAAAAAATTACCAACCCCAAGAACAGCCTAACGGACAAAAGGCTTTGGCTTTGGGAAATTCTAGTATTTTCTTAACGATTATCTTTACTGAATACTATAAAGTCATTGGACGACTCTCTTGAAAATTTATAGTGTGATCCAAAGGTTCAATTTTTTCCTTACCAAATTCGAGTTTAGCTTCGTTAATAGTGATCTCTTAGTCCATAGAATGATTAAAAAATTGTTTTCTGTCTCATCTATTTTTTAATCTTTTTTTTTATCTTAAACAAAATATCATTTATATAGGTGAAACAAAAATCAAAATTATATAAAATCTTTGTGAAGTTTTAATCATCCGAATATAAACTAATGTTTTGATAAGAAAACTCATACAATTCAAGTAATGTAGTGATATTAAACAGGATTAACGCAACATCATGAGATTTAACTCTTACTTGGTGGTTGGTATGCATGAACTAGATTAATTGGTTAAAAATTATTTTTGTCTTCAATTGATGAGAAAAGTTATGCAATTGTAGTACGACATATTTGACTTGATTTGTTCCTATATTAAGCGCGCTGTAATCGCGTGTAGAATACCAATCTCGGGAACATTTAGGGATTATATTCAGCTGGCTTGCCCAATTAATACGTGATGGTCGGCATGATTCTTTTTCCAGAACGTACTCGAATTCTAGCTTAACTACTTCTAACTGAGCAATATGCAACATGCGTATTTGTGCCGATATCAGCATACCACTTGGTAAAAGTAATATGCTTCATTGCTTTGGGGAAAGCATAATTTATTTTCATTGCGGAGCTGGCAGAATGGTTGATAAGCAAGTTCAAAACACAAACTGAGATCCAAGAACCATTATATCTCTTGTCAAAAGGACATTCAACATATTGCTTCAAAATTTGAAGAAAAAAAATGTTATCTAAAATAAATGTGCGTAGAAATATTTTTCTAGAAATTAAAATTTAAAGTAATACATATATGCGTCAGATTTAAGGGGAAAATCAAATCATGATTGAAAAAGTTTGGAATTTTGTTCTGTTTTTCGTAATTTGTATTATTAAACATTACCTGCTGATCTTTTGAAAAAGATTTTAAAGTTATGTGATTGTGATTTACGTATGTTTAATTTTAATTATAATTTCAATTAGAATTTTGAAAAACATTTTCGTGAATACCAATAACACAAGAAGTTAACTCACAATAAATTTTCTATAGTCTAACATAGACAACTTGACAAAACGAAAAAAAAAGCATATGTATACCAAAATGACCTAGCCCTGTTTCTAAGCATCTTAGGTTACCCTCTATTTGACTTCATAAGTATTATAGATAGATTCTTTTACTATGGGTCCGCCAAATTAATTATTAGACGCTCCGGATTCAAAAATAAAAGTACATTTGACAGAGGGAACAACTCTTTTTTATTGCATATTGTATTTAAATACATATTTCTTTCATTTTCATTTTAATTATCAATCCATTTTTCATTTTCAGTTTTAAAAAATAAAATCTTAAAAAAATATTGATTTGAATAGGAATGCTTCAAAAATCATAAGGAACAATTGTATGCAAACAAAAAATTGAAATATCAGTTATTCCTTTGTGTCTTCATATAAATATATGTTATATCATATTATTTGCATTTTCATATATAATAATAATAATAATTTACATTTAATACTGAATAATGCTAAAGTTTGAATTAATATACAATAAATATTTCATTGCAACACAAATTTTAAACTATGTATGTAATGTTTTACATTATTGCAGCACGCATTTTAAACTATGCATGTAATGTTTTTCTTTATCACAACATAAATTTTAAGCTATGCATATAATGTTTTTCATTACAAACAGAATGATTAAAAACACAGATATTTTTTAAAATTAATATGACATTTGCATTACAAAATAATTGACTTTCATACTATATAGTGCACTTACAGGCAAATTTATCATTTGAAATACTTTACATGGAGCAATTCACCATCTTGGAGCCACACGTTTGCTTAAATAATAAGTCTGCTTAAATATTAATCAAAAATTCGTAGTTCATTATATTTTGCATTTTTTTTTCGCTTATTAGATGGATAGAAACCCAATTTTTTTTTCAGTTTATGTTTTTTAAACAATGCAGTTTTGACACAGAAATTGAAAACTCAGCATCTGCTATTGGTCTCAAAATCTTGGAATAACAGAGTTAGAAATAACTACATAAGATATTCTGCGAAGCTATATTTTACTGGTTATGATGTTTCTAAGCCGCTTTATTTATTTTTTTCCCATCAAAAGTTAGGGATACCAATATTGTTTTGAATTTATATATTGACACTAGATTATTTCTTTAACACATTTTGCATTTTTTTATTCCTTCTAAAGTTAGGGATACCAATATTGTTTTGAATTTATATATTGGCATTAGATTATTTCTTTAACACATGGGCTCATTCTGAAATTATTTATTTTCTTCACAAACAAAAAAGAATTGCATTTTTTTAAAAATAGACATAGCTTAATTTTTTTTGTAAGATAAGAATTTTTTTTTTAAATCCGCTTAATTTCCAATTATACTACATAAAAATCCTACTAAGAAGAAACAGAATTATTTGCAATTCACATAATGCTGAAGTAAAAATGAGCAAAATGATCGTATATTTCATGTCTCTAAGCAATAGAAAATTCATTTTTTGCAAAAATTATATTGTAACAGTTGCATTACTCTTACCTTCTCGTTTCGATACTAGATGGCGATACCTGATTAGGCCATCCCACATGTCATCCCATTTGTGCATTGCGATTCTAATTAGAATGAGATGTGATGCTGAACTGTGAAGCCGCGAGCGTGAATGTCTTGTCTTTATGTTTGTGCTTGTTTAGTGTGTGAATGTGATTATTAAAAAAAAATGTTCCTAGAAACATTCGTCCTGTGTCTTCCTGCATGGATCATAATAATCTACATTCCGCCACACTATTAGTATTTTCATATTTTTATTTGTGAATTCAAATTTAATTATAGAATTTAAATTGCATTCATATTTATGTAAATTAATTGGTATTCTGTTTCAGAAGGCCATTTCTGCGCAATTTATCCAATTTTAAAAGAAATGTTTGCATATTTCGTCCTAATACAAAAATGACATTTATTAATACTTAGTTTACTATCAATACATATATTTACCATATATTCACTTAGTTTAGAATTTAAATAGCCCACAATTATATATCCATGCAATGAATCTATAAAATTATTATAATCATTACAATTTTAATTAGATGATTAATGTTTCTCTTTTATATTAATATAAATAAAGACACCAATTTATATAGACATTTACTATATTTGAAAGCTGACATTTTTATATAAAAAATAAGAAGACGTTATTTTTCAAATGAAATAGTGAATTTATCATCTGCACCATTCATGTAAATAAATTATAATATTGCACAAAAAAATGTTTATACTGTTTGGTTTAATGTATCGATTTATATGAATCGATTATACCTAATCATTTGTGTACAATGTTCTAATATTGGACTGTAAAAATAAAAGTGTTTTTAGTAGACATCAAGAATAAAACAAAATGCAATGAAACGGGGTATTGCAAATCATGTTCAGAAACTGAAAAGAGTGGGAAAAGTGAGCTTGCTTCGACATCATGATGAAACGGGGAAAAGTACAATAATAAGAACAAAATATTTATTTTAAGAGTTATGGAAAAGCTTAGAGGATCTGACGTCACTTCTCAATCTGCAATGAAGTAAAAATGATATGTTTTTTATATGTATATTTGCCGCATCGCAGACTGTGAGTGTGGCCGTAAATGTCGCATTAGCTATTGATTGAAAGTGATCCCCTAGAATAAAATCATTCAGATTTCGAATCATTAAAAGTGAAAGTTAAGTATTGAGTCCAGTCTACCTCCTTGTGTGTCTCTCCTACTGCATTCATCATTGCACTGAGATAGGTAAACTTTGCAATATTTCAATGAGAACTTGATATAGAAAAGCAAAATACGTTACTCTATTGAAATTTTCGGATAACAATTACGATTCCAACAAATAATTATTGAGGATTCATGTCTTTACGTTGACACTAACATTCTGTTAACATTTCAGCAGTTCACTGGCATACGGATTATTCAGCGACCACATTTGTGCTTTATATGTATTTAAAATCAACATTTGTATAAAATTTTAGATATTTCCACGTTCCAATATATATATTTTTAACTCTTGATATTTACTATCAACTTTATGAATTTGTCAGTCCAATATTAAAATATTATTATGCATATTTAATGGCATAACTGCCTTATGTGTTAGGTAAAGTGTTATCTACTAGAAGAACGAGAATATGTCTATAATTCTAATGAAATAATTTATAAATTCAAATTCATCGTCAGTTCTCCACATCTCAGAACGGATCCAAACATTTTCAATGGTTTGTTCCATCTTTAATTACTATCATCAGTATTTCTCCAATTCTTTATTTTTACTGTTTAGTACATTGACTTTCACACATTTTTGACATATTAGCTCATTTTTAAGCTACATATCATTTTCGGAACCTTAGACAAAACGCTCCTTTGCTTGTTGATCTATATTTCCAATGGCATTAGATTATTTACACGAAACATAATCAGAGAATAATGAGTTAAAGTTCAAACGTCATTGGGCAATTTGAGAAATCTATGATTCTATTATTATCTATGATTCAATGTTCAACTATGATAGCAATTACATTTTTTAAAACAACTAATTAATTATTCAACTATATATTTCATCCAAATTGCTCTAATTGTTTTATATGATTTTAATGCCTTAAAGGTAATTATAATCTTATATTATCCATAAAAGATTATACATTTATAATCAATTGAAACAATTTACTTTTATGCAGTCGTTTCTATAACCGCTATAGAACATGAGTACCGATCTTAATTAAGCTGCGGTCTGTCATATAAACTCTCCCGAGCCTTTTTTATTCTTATTCGATAATTTAAATAAAAGTTTGTGTTTTACTGACCACCTTTGAAGCATGGTTTAATTGCAAAATATATTGACATTATTAGATTTCATTTAAACAGTTTAACTACATTTAATTTAAACATTTTAGATATAACTTCATGATTCTGTCAATCTGTCGGATATTAAGAATGCGTTCTGGTCTTACATATGTTTTGTTCATTGCATACATGAGCCTTTCTAATGGAAACCAATCTCCTATCACTATTGAAAATTTAAATGTGTGGTTCATCTACCTTCTAAACTTTGTGACATTGTAGTTTTACTTATTTATTCGCCATGTGAACTACACAGTATTAAGTCTCTGATTAGGTTATTTTTTTTAAATCTACATTTATATGCGGTGTTTGGAAATAAGTTCAAATATTTTTCAAACTGAACTGATATTTTAAATTACAAAATATGATATAATAAAAATATGTAATATTAAAAATAAACACTCTAAACAGCGAAAAACGCTGGCTGAAATATTAAATGGACTGATTGCCAACCAGCGGAAATCGCGGAATAAAGAGCTTGAGGATTACACATAATTTTAATCTTGAGCTTCCAGCAGTTGAAGAAAATCATGGGGTTAAGTTTTTAATGAAATAATGGAAACAGTTTTTGCAAAACAAGATAACATTGCAATCTATTGTTAGAAATTTGGTAAAAAAAATTACCAAAATCCATAGAAAAATTGAATAATTATTAACCTTGTATTAGTAAAAGAACAATGCTTTTAAATTTCGAAGCAGTGTAAATCACCTCTAGGTGCAATAAATATTTTTACGAATTTAACGAGGAAAGGGACAACAAATGATCATACATTTTAGCTAATAAAAGGTGGAAATAAAATTTCAGAATAAATTCCCTAGGTAAACATATTTCTTTCTTAGGAAAATAAAAATCATTTCTATATGCACTTTCACATTCTTCTAAGTACATATGTATTAATTTTATTTGGTGCAGATCAAACATTAGAGAAATAGAGTACCAATACATATATACTTCAGAGAAATATAAAGTATACAAGAGATCAAAATTTCCCTACAGAAATGATGTAGAAAGAGGTGTATACTTATACATAGATACGCATGCTGAGTTTTAACTTTGTACGAAAATCCTTATCAAAGCCGATCTACACAGAATTTATAGATTTTTTTAATACTAAACATCCTATTATCACATTCCAATTTTTAAAAACTCACAATAAATGAAATCTTTCTTAAATGCATGGATTTTACTTGAACAATCTCCTTTATAAAAAAACTTTTGTTAATAAGCATTTTAATAGTGTATAATACTTTATTCAATAAATGGAATGAATTCAATAAAGGTAAACAGTTTCATCTCTGAAATATTGGGTTGTTCGGAAAGTAATTTCGTTTTTTCCCGACAGAGGATTTAATTGTATTTTTTGCACCCAACTTCACATTTAAGCCGTATTATTTTTATATGCTTTGAGAGCTCATATAACAAGGCTTGTGTGTGAAAAATTCCAATTAATTCTACGCAGTAGTTTTTAGTTGGTGCCCTTTTAAATATGGCGAGCGATAAGCAGCATTTTCGACATGTTATTACTGTTTTACTATAGAAAGGGTAAAAATGCTGTTCAAGCCAGAAAGAAATGGACCGATGTGTATGGAGAAGGTGTGTTGACAGTACGCCAGTGCCATAATTGGTTCACTAAATTTTTTAGAAGGTAAAACCTTCACCACAAATGAGGAGGTCAAAAGCCACCTCGATCCGTTTTTTGGCAGAAAAGACCAAAAATTTTATGAGCGTGGAATGATGCTACTACCAGAAAGATGGCAAAAGGTGTTGGACCAGAACGGCCAATATATAATTTAATAAAGTATTTATTTATTATACGAAAACGCTTTCATTTCCACAAAAAAAAAATAACGAAATTACTTTTGGAACAACCCAATAGATAATTTTATAAGTTAATATTAATTATAAACGAATGCCTTAATTCTTTCACTCGACAAAAATATGTTTAGTAATTTGAATCAGATTTGTAAATAATAGCATAATTCGCTTCTCCGTCTCAAACACAAATTAAAGTTTTATACTTTTCTGCCAACAAAAATTTATCCGACTCCTCTAGTATTTAATGTAATTGATATTTCTTCAATACAGGGATCTCCAGGGACAACCATACAGTACAGTTTTGAAATTTGGTCTTCGAAAATGAAAAAAAAAAAAAAAAAAAAAAATAGGCTTTTTCGAATAAAAGCTTAGCATAATATTTTAAAATCTCCCAAAATACAAAAATAAGAGCATTGTAATATATACTATCAAAACTATAAACTTTCAAATTTTTTACGTGCAATTATTTTTTTTCTTCTGTTTATTCTCTTTGTCAGACATAAATAAACACTTGTAACGATTTCTAAGGATATATAAAACTGAATATTAATAATTAAATTTTATAAATAAGTATAAAAATTATTTTTATGTTGTTATTTTATAATCAGAGTCAATATTATAAATAAAACAAAGTATCAGTTCTCATATATATTTATGCATATCTATCATATATTTAGAATTTTTATTAAATAATTGTTATCTCAAAATTCCCTCTCAATTCCCTAATTTGTTCTTTTTTATTTAAAATTAGATAGCGACATGAGTTTTAATATTTATGTAAAACATAATTAGATTTCTTGAGCCTTTACACTATAGATTGCCTTCAAACAGTAAAAAATGTAATGTGTACCTTTAAGTTTGAAAAGTTTTATCATTCAGTGCATAATAAATCGAAATAAATAATTTCAATCTGAACTTATTACATGGCTAAAATGTTATATACCACATATTTACCAGCAGAATTTGAATGTTTGCCAACACCAAAACACTATCCTAAAGGCAGTGCCGAGATTCCAGCATAGATAACGGGAAATTAAATTTTAACACGGACCTTTTTACTAGCATTTCGATTTAAAATGAAATAAATAGAGTAATTAGAGTCCGCTTATTTGCTAAAACGTCATATGAAATTCTAAAGAATTCCAGTGGAGATTAATTTATTTTTCTCGCAAATTTCACTCCAACAGTTGCGCTGGTAATTTATATTGATTAATCTACGGAGTAGAGGCAACAGAGCCTGTAATTGTGGCTTTGCTACGTGAACGGAATGATTTAATGAAAGCTTTAAAGCTAGGGAGAAGAAGTAAGAAGAAAAGTGAAGGAAGTGAAAGAAACATTTGAAAAGGAATTGGTTAAGGTCACACTAGACAAAGAAATTCGTTTTGAAAACATATTTATAAATTTTTGATACTCACGGATTATTTTTCATATATATTTTATTTCTAGTGTTATAATATTAATTATTTCTTTATTATGAATGTTCGGAAGCAACATTCTTCTATTTGTTCTTATGGAAGATATATAACTCATAATATTTTACGTATCATTCCTTAGAAGGCATATGCAAACATTCATTCGCTCACATATTTCTGATTAATAATAGAAATAAACATAAATATCATTTTTTAATAATTTAGTAGTTAAAAAAAATCTAAAAATATATAAATATACATTACATATCTCACTTACTTAATATACCACCTAAAGTTTTTTGAAATTTCTTTTTTACCCTGATTGGATTTAAATTGTTTTCTTGAGTTCCAATATATATGTACCTCTGTTCATATTGTGGAACTTTAAGACGAAGAAAACTTACATGATTTATATGCTGCTATCAAATCATAATCTTTATTTCTTTTCACTATTTTTCAACTAAAAGTTTAATATGATACTGCAGCATGCAAAGAGCATATTGATTAATACATAAACTTTCACTCTATAAATATTCTGTTAACTATAACGAGAAGTCTTTAAAAGTTAAGCAATTAGCAGTTTTTATGACTATTAGAAATAATTATTAAACATAAATAACAGATTAAACATAAATGAATACATAAAACAGAATTTATTAAACGTAAATAAAACAATTATGAAAAATTGTGTGCTTCAGTTAAAATTTTATTTGGCATATTTCAACATGTATGTTTTTCTACTTATAAAATAAACAATCATATAACTACAAGACAATTTATACGGAGTAATATCTTCCACGATGTAAAATATTTAATGAGGCATCAAAATAAATTATTTATGTTCATGTATTTACAAAAGAAAACGCTTTTATGACATCTATTTAAAAAATGGGTTTATTTTGTAAAAAAATAAATCTAAATGCTTTGGTATTTTGAATGCTTTTATTTCTTCCACGCTATTTCTTCGACATTCGTTTTTTAATATTTTTAAAAAATGTGAAAAGCCCCTCATGAGGTTTCAAATGTAATTTCTTTAGAAATGAACACATTATGTTTCGTTCTGTTCTTCTAAAATGTTGATTTCCTAAAATTAATACATTTTTAAAGGTTTATATTACATCGGTTTTCAGAAAAATAATTTCAATTAAAATTCAGAATTTCAATGGAAACCCAGCTGAAATTTGAAATTATTTTTTTTAATATTTTTGTAGATTATATAGAATGATATAGATAAAGAATACTCTTTGTATTTCCTAAATTAAATGCTTAACAGATTTCTTTTAATATATATGCGAGAAATAATAGGGAACCTGTATAAATATTTTTTCATGAATAAATTTATATTAATTTAAAATTGATTATAATTCAATATGGTGTAGTTGTGAACTAATGTACTTACTGAGAAACTTAACTTTAAAAAAAATATTTATAATTTTTGATAAACATTATTTTTATGAAGGGTTGAATTAGATTATCACAGTCAGTGTGCAGGGTAAAGGATAGAAAGAAAGTTCTCATGTTCCGATTTTGCTATTCAGTTGAAAAAAAA
>JAPMOR010099103.1:0-12983 GCA_026543865.1 Argiope aurantia
GCTGTAAACAGAAGACATCTATTTCCCATTTTTTGCACATTATATTAGGAAAAAAAATTGCAATTTCCTGCCTCGTGAGTAGTTTTTTTCTTTCCTTTGTTCAAACACGCATCTTATAAGAAAGTAAGAAAAAATTATGTATCTGTGCCAAAAACATACATGAATTGAGAACCAAACGATAAATATCGTTGCCAGTAAAAAAATGCGAATAAAATAGTAAAAAAAAAAAAATACGTTATTTATTTTTATTGCCTCCCCAGTGAGCTATTAAAATATCATATTTATTGCACAAATTCTTGCTTTTACCTTTGCGTGACAATATCGCTTATGCCAGTTCAGGAATAAGATATCGGAATCATTTTATCATGCGCATGCGCGAAACACATAATAAAGGTTCCATCTAACATGATAATATATTTAAAGTTGAAATATTCTCGTAAACTGACATATATGATGTAAAAAACATTTAAAATACACTACAAGATAGACAGTCAGAGTTTGAATCAAAATTATTTCTTGAGCAATTAACGCTTATTAAGAGAAAGTATAACAAAATACTAATTAGATTTTCAATTTAAAACTAATTAAGATTTTAAACTTTTTTATCAGAACTTTATTCATGTTATTTCATTAAAACAATTTTACATTATTTTGTGAATCAAAGGATTTTATAGAAACAGTTTTAAAACCATCTTTTTTAAATCTAAGGTAATTTCTATTTTATTGCTATGTATCTGAATATAGGCTTTTAAAAATATAATAAGAAGGAATATATCTATATATTTTGTTTTTTTCAAGAAAGTATTGAAATCAAATGTACCAGAGAATGCCTTGCAAAGCACTGATGTACAATAGTTACGGAATATTAATTTCTATCGTTAATTTAGCATTTTTACTGAATCTGTCGTGGGATTCTTGGCGAGTGATTTGGAGATTAATTCTTGGAATGCAGTTGATAATACCCGAAAATCGAATTTGGATTTTAGACGCGTCTTTCGCAACCGATTGAAACAAAAATTCATGAAAAACTGCAATTTTAGTCACTAAATTCCTTACCAGATTTGATACATTTAAGCCATTGCGTTTTTGAGTTTTCGCGTTTACATTTTTCAGAAAATGCAGATCTACAGACGGTCAACCCCCTTGGTTGAATTGGACTCAAAATTTGACAGATGTCTACGTTATAGAATATTAAATCTATGTACCGAATTTTTATCGTCTAACCCTATTTGTTTTGTAGTTATAGATTTAACTTATATTCGAACAATCTTCTTCTGAACGGATTTTACTCAAAATGTGACAGAAATCTATAAATTTGTTGTAAGGATCGGATACTAAATTCCATTCGTTTAACTCAAAATGTGTTACATACAGATAAAACAGATACGTTCTAAAAATGCATTTTTCGAACCCAGAAAGTTCTAAAATGTGGAGATTTGCCAGAATCTCGAATACGAATTTTTTGACGATTGCAATACTTTCTTTATGCTTATATTTCCACAAATACGAGAAAATAAAAAATTATCAATTTTTTTCAAAAATAAATTTAAAAAACTCGTATAGATATTTTGAATAGAATTTGGGAAGTATAACATCACGTCCTTAACGTATCACATCTTAATATCATCTGACATTAATAAAAATACTTTTTTAAATGAATTAATTTCTTATAAACATATGGAAATAAAATATTTTTATCTTTATCTTGCTATAAAAAATTCCTTTTTAAAATAAAATTCTTCCTAAAATTCTGAAACAACAAGAACAAAGAACGAGTCTCCCAAATAATCGTCATCTGTGTTTTTATTCTTATTTTCCTTTCTTTTTCGGATTTATTTTTTCGCAAGGTTAGTGACAAAACATTTTAGGGGAAATATACAGAAAAAAATAGAGAATTTATTCTTCTCTATTGTTTGATTAATTTAATACTGAATGATGGCCACGTTTTATAATCCATTTATGCATGGATTTTAAAATAACAAGATAAATGTGGACATCTGCTTCTGGTCACGTGCTGAATTTGTAAATCACTCAGTTTTGAATATTATCGTATACCAATATGAATGTTGTTTACTGGCGATGAAAAGTATCGTTTGCAACAAAGCGTGGGCAGCTGATAAAGATTAAATATCAGCATCATTAAATCGCTGGGTATCAGATCGTCTGCCAAATAGCCGCTTTGAAAAGGGTGGAATTAGAGATCCGGTTTTATTAATAACAAGCTGATATATTTTGCATTGTGCAGATTCTAAATATTCTTGTAATATTTATTTTATTATTAAAACATGAACTAGTTTATCAATTGTTATGCAACCTTCACTAAAATGTTTCATGTGTAAGCATAATGTGAATTATTTATATCATGACAAGGGCTATAAAATTACCACATATTAAATCAGCATTTGATATGTAGTAAACATCATATGAGTATGCAGGTAATATTAGACCTCAAAGGAACGTCAATGCGTTCGTAAATGTAATATTTTTTTTAAAAAATGCATGCAATACTTTTTATGCAAAATTATATTATTATAAATTATTCTCTTGTACAAAATTCTGGTATAGTTTGTAATACACTTTTAGGAAAATGAGAATATCAGTTACTTCAAATATTTTAAAATTCCTTAGATACTCCGAAAAATTACATTCTACCAAACGGTTTTTAAAAACCATTAAAAGTTTTTTTTTCTTAATTTTAAAGCATATTTTCGCTCTTCTTTGGTATTATATAATATTTATATTATTTATTTATAATTTTTAAGAAGATACACAAAATTTGAACATTTTAACATTGTAACAACATTTAACATTGCAACAATTGTTTAACATTGTAACAATAATTGATTTAAAATTTCTATAATATTTCATTTAAAAGATGGCAACCAATAATAATAATCGGTTTTATGAATGAAAACCTGGTATTTATATATTACAAAAAACCATAATTCAATTGCCACAATATTTTTATTCTGTTTTCTAGAATTAGACTTAAGAACATCATACTATCTCAAAATTTGTTTTTATTACATGATAACTTATCAAATTTGGCAATATATTTAATGAGGTCCTCACCTAACGATAACGCAGCCATAACGCGAGCATTAAATCTGCAAAAATTGAAAAGGGTAAAATTTTATTTTGGAATCGCCTCATTTTATTCAGATTTCTTTATGGCACTATATATTAAGCATTTAACTGGAATCGAAAGTTGGAGGGAGTTTGAAACACAGTTTATTATCTGCTTTGTTTGATTTTAAAATTCAGTTTAAATATTACAAATATATATAAAATCTATAAACAATGAATGTCTTAAAATATATTAAAGCTGTAGAGAGTTTTATATTAATATGTATGAAAGATATATATGAATATAATACCGAAGAATTAAACAAAATATTTTATTTATTTATTTTTCATTTAAATAATAGTTCAGATTTTTCAAGACAGGGATAACTTACCTTGATTTTTAAAATTCTTCTTTATATTATTTTCACATGCTATTCAAAGCATATTTTTAACAGAAAACCAAAAGCATCTCCTGGAAATATTTCTGTAAAACCATCTGCTTGCAGCTGAAATGTAAACAAAAATTCGTGAGTCGAATAACATCCGTAATTTTCGTGAAATCTCCTCTTGGCCGGTCATGTATTGAAGCTTACAATTGAAAAACCCATTAATATCTAGACAGAACTCATCAGCTGTAAAATGGCGCCGGACGGTCGCCAAAACGAATATAAAAACAAACCCGCTTCAATGATGCTGTAATGTCCATGTGGTCTGGATTGACTGTCATGAAGTTAAATTGATGCGTCTTGTAAGAAATAATGCACTGACCAAAGAATTTTAAAAATTGAAAGTTGGAAATTTATTTTATGGAACGATGAAAAAAAAAAAAAAAAGAGATTTTTATTACAAGGAATTGGTGATCACATTCAATCACGTGGACTTTTAAATGGATATTTATAACAAATGGAGTCAGTAGCCAATCACATGTTAAACAGAAAATGACCCTCTGAATTCTTTTTTGTTTTCTGTTTTATCTGTTGTAAATCTTGTTTCGTCCAATTTTAAACTAATTCTTTTGCCATTTAAGATATCTCTTTTTTTTATTCGTAATTTGTTTTGGCATATAATTCTTGTTCTTGCATCACACTTTTATTTTTTCCAGTTTCTTAATATTATTTTTTATTTACAACAGAATTATTCGTGTTAATTTCTATTATCAGAATAAATCAGATACATTGATATTTTTTAATTAATTGTATATTTCGTTAATTTTCTTTAAACTATCAATACATTATATTTTAGTTTTAGTAATCAGTACATGCACAGAGTTTGCTTTATAATTATAGTCTAAAGGTGAATTTCTAAAATGTAAGAGATAATCAAATATTTAAAGCCGAAAAAATATTTTAAATGACGTAAATAATTACATTTTTTTACTATATATAAAAAAATGTATCAAGTCAATGAATATAAAAAATGAACACATTTAAGATTGTTCTTTTAGTAGTCTTAGTTAATAAAATATTTTTGTAACAATAACATTTTAAACAAAATGACTGCACTGTACGGTGATTATAACTTACCAAGTTATGAAGATTTAAATATCGATATTTTACGATATTATATTATTTCAATGTCCGTCTTGAGGAAGATTCACCAATCAGTGAAGAAATCAATGGGAAATGAAACAGATGTTATTTGCTTTAAAATAAAGAAATTCAATAACTCATAATAAAATCATAATTTTAGTCACAGAGTGAAATTTTATTTAAAATATTAGCGTGTCAATTATATTTTTTTAAATGTGAATGATTGAATTATGTATAAAAATTTAGACATAGTAATTCCTTTAGCAGTAATTTTATTGATTCAAATAATAATATAATCTTAAAGTCTTTTAGTATATTTTTTCATTAGGATGTTAAGCCTATCAGTGACAATTTAAAAATTAGGCTACAATTAGACTGGGACCAATGACTTACCAGCATTTACAAAATACTTTAATTCCAAAGAATGATAGAATTGTTTTTTTTTCAAATGTTTAGTCTATGTTTATGATAATGTTTTTCACTTTCATTATTATAATTATCAATTAACATTTGAACACTTACTAAAATGGTATGGAAATTTGATGAAGGAAAACCAGAAAAGGTGGCTTTCTCATAATATCAAAACGCAAACGGTGCGAAATAATTGGGTCCGTCCGAAAAAAGCTTTCGTGTGGCTTCAAAAATAAGAACACTCATCTGAGCAATATCAGTCACATTACCGGGGTTGAAATGAAAATTTTGTTAAAAAATATTGTGAAAATAAAAGAAGAATATCGTACAATAGGTATTATTGCTAGTATTTCTTTAAAATTTAAATTGATTTAAAAATCGCTCTCTTTAGATTTCAAAAGTTATTTCTAAAAAAATTAAAATGGCAAATTTGAAAAAAAAAAAAAGATGATTTGTTAATGGAAAAGATAATTATGAATATTTTATAAGGATTTTATGAATATTTGTTGGAAATATATGAGTGCATGCACATACAAAAAATTAATTTTTCCCATATATTTGAAGTCACACTTTGGCTTCGAAAAAAATTATTTGTGGAGCTTTTCCGATTTTCTTTTATTAAATGAAGATATCGTAAGCCAGTATTCTGACAATATTTGACGACATAAAGGGAATTAAATAAACTCAGAATTGTAAGCAAAATAATATAAAATATACTCTGATTGAAAAAAATACTATCGAAATATACATTCTCAACAGGAATATTATAAAATTGAAATATTTTAATGAAATATTTATAGGAAATTACAATAAATAGTCAAAGCAACGATTTATATGATGCATTTTTCAAGTCACAAAATAAGAAATAAAAAAACATCTTAACTGTAAATTAAAAAAACAAATTTAATGAAGAATAAATAATTTTTAAGTAGGAAACTAACTCTAAATTAACTAAACATATGTATTTAAAATCTATATATTTGAAGTCTACTTAGAAATTTTTTTGTAATCATTAAAATAATCTATCTCGAAAGTTAGGCGAATCTTAAATTTAAGACAATAAAAATTTGATATACGCCATCATATCTGACTGTGTATATGTGAACACAATAACTAAAAAGAACATCGAGAAAGATAGATAAAATTTCGATGAGTTTTGTATCCAAATTGTTAATTAGCATCAAAAATTGTGCCAAATCAAAAGAAAACTTGATGCTCCGTTCTCGGATACGATTTTCGTTATTTTGTTATGAAGCCCCACTCCCCCCAAAAAATCCATCACTATACTTACGAAGATTTTTTTTAGCATTCTGTCACATTACATCAAATAAAAATATTACAAACATTTTTTTTTAAAAAATTGTATTTATTTATATGAGAATAAAACTCGTGCTCTATGAAACTTTACGAGATTTTTGTTATTATGCGCATTCATATTAGTATTGCTACGCCATCTATGAAGATTATTAAGCATAATTGTAAAATATCACGATAGTAATCGAAGAACATTCTTAAGAAGTATTCTTTAAAATATTGCAACGAAATTGAAAATGGCCTTATTAAAAAGATGAGAAAAAGCAGAAAAAAATAAAATTCTTGACTTAGATTTTCCAAACATCTGCTCATGTTTTGAGAAATGATCATGAAAAAAAAAGCAATAAATTAGAAAAAATATTTTATGTGTTGTTTGCATTTTTTTCTTCCATAAATACGGCAAAAGAGGAAAGTCAAAAAGGATTTATTACAATTTTTATTTAAATATAAAATGCTTTATCTTAAGGAAATGATTCTTTCAAAGGAAAAAACCGAAACGATTTTATAAATAACATAAATTTTGATTCTGTTTGTAAAGAAACGTTCACGGACAAATTTCTTTTCATGCTTGGAAACATTGTTTGATAACTTTATCTTTTTCACAGTCAAAGGAAAATTGACCTAAGCGTTCGAGGGTGTTTAATGATAAGGATAAGCATTTGAACCGGGAACATCGGTTATTTTATTTACCTATCTTATTACTAAAACACATGTCTAGATAAGGTATCACAAAAGTATAGATAATGGATACGTTTTTCAATAGAAATCAATTGCAACTAAAATTCTATGGAAAGGAAAGGTTTCATATTTAAGTATCAAATACACATTATCACAAAAAATAAATAAAATTTTAAAAAAAGAGAATTTTATTGTTAATAGTGTTCTAAAAGTAATCATTTCTTTGAATTTAAATAAAATGTTTTAACTTCCAAATTAATATTTTTTGCAGAATTTTGAAAGAATTTTAGTTATATTTTAAATGCACAATTCACAATAATTGTGCCAAATTTGCTGTTTAAATGCCCATTCTAAAAAAATTTCAGAGACAAAAAAATTTTTTTTGTAAAAAATGTAACCAACGGACCGGAAGTTCGATGTACTCGAGTCTGACACGAATAAGCCCCAGTGCACTAGATATATTTTGCTTTATTATTTTTTAAATGCTTTTATTGCTTTTTTTATTATATTAGGTAAAGAAACGATGTGATGAAGTTGATTTGTAAAATGATTATATGCATATATTAAACTTATTAGTTTTATAAATTGAGAATGGATTTTGGTTGTTCACAATACTCAACATTATTTTTAATTAGAAGACTTATATTGACACTTTTTCTAGATTGATTATAATTTTTTCATTGCATTTACTATGTAATAAAGAACAAATTTAAAATAAAATAAAATTAGATGAAAGAATGTTAAAACTTGTTCTTGCTACAACATTCCGGATTACAGGCTCGAATCACCTTTAGTTTTTTTTTTTTCAGAATTGAATTCTAAAAAATAAACATAATTTTAGCAAAATTGTTAAGCAATTGCACTTGGTAAAGATTAATTTTATTTATTGTGGAAGATTAATTTTTTCAAATATATTTTCATTACGTTGCCAATCGCTAGTGGATAAATGTCTTTATTTGCATTTAATTATTACTTAATTAAAAATCAGAATCTTTATTAAAATGTGAAGATATTATTTCAAACTGGTTTTAGTTGGAGAGAATATTGAAAAATATTTATATATTTTTCCTTGTCTACACAAGGCCAGTTTTATGAAATCCACTTCCAGTATTTTCCAAGGTGAAATATTTGCTCATCGCTATTTTTGATGTTTAAATGGATAAAAGTGTTTCCCTAGATGAATAACTCTTATTTTGATAAAGTACATCAAGCTATAAAATGATATTTATTCACGCATCGAAATGACATTTCTTTATAAGGAAAAAAAACATATCCTATTGACCAGAATCGCTGATGGTTTACGGTCAAGTACTATTTTTATTTGTCATGGCTCACAGCACATGTCGGTTTTTCAATTAATATAAAAAAAAATCTCAATCAGAAGTAAGATAATTTTATTGAAGAATAATGAAATAAAAATATTTCAGTTATCTAGAAAAAAATTCGAAATTTGAAATTTAATGTCTATTGTTTCAAAATAAGTTGCATAAAAATAGTGTTAGAAGTTTAAAAAAATTTTTTTTTAATCTAATATTTTCACAAGAAAAGTTAAATGACAGACATTCGAAGAACTAATGGGAGTGGTCGCTCCAATACTCTCTAATAAAGTTGTTATGCCAGAGAAAGCTTCACACGACATTGGCACAGAATAGTTAAGAAATATCAACTGTTGGCGTGACTTTAGTATTTTTATTGAAATTAGCGTACATCTTTGGCTAGTTTTTTGGCAATTTATCCAACGATCAGCCAGTTTCGCAAGGAATAATGGTCGTTAAAATTTACAATTATTTATTTTATATAACTTGGTTTCAATACTCTTTATAGATAATTAATTTAATCTTTAAATTTGAGCTTTTATTCAATAAATGGCAACATGTTGATAAAAATTAATTTTTTCCATCAAATACTCATGTAGATTGAGTTTATTTGGTAAGAAAATTTTTGATAGAAAATATGCTTGAAATATTTTTAAAAATTTAAAAAAATTAATGTGGCAATATAATAAGTACCACTGAAGATATATTTCTTTGAATTTTTTGATGATGCAAAAATCATTTCTGTGCTGCAATATTTTTTTTGAAATCGCAGAAAAACACTAAAATTGCACTCAATTTTTAATTAATTAAATTTTAATTGAAATCTCAAAAACATCGCTGCTAGGTGCACATTCTTATTATCCCAAGGATTTATATGCCAAGTTTGGTAGTTTTTGACTACATGGTTTGACCTATAGAGCATCAACACACAAATACACACATGTCCATCATTATTATAATTAAAGATTAAGACAGTCTTAACTAAATTAAACTAAGTTTTCATTAATTGCTTCTTATTACGATAAGACTCCAATCAGTATAATTATTTAATACTAGCTGCCTTTGGTGACTAGTTGGTGTTCGAAATTGATGGTTGCTGAAAATTTCAATTATTTCTTCAGTAAATATTTTTTTTAAATTTCAAATTTAAATAGACATATAATTTACATAATTTCAAAACATTTCTCAGTTCCGTTCAATGTGCTTTGCATTTCCTTAATTTCCTATCTATTTTTATATGTCCTACTAATATCACAGGAAAAGCGGCAGTGCTTAAAAATGCACTTACATTCAAAAATTTTTTTATCATCACTCGATTCTTATATTAAATATTAAGTACAACGAAATATCATAATATTTTTTATAATTGCGCCTTGTACTGAAACATACCCAACATGGAAAAATAAGCCGAATCTTTATATTTTGATCATCGACAAAGGAAAGAAAAAGGCATGATGAAATATTAGTAGAAATAATGTGAATGATTTGATTTTCACTTCAACAATGGAAAAAATATATTGTAAAATGTGCTTAAAATTAAAAAAAAATTACTTAAAAAGTAGAAACAAAGTTGAAAATCATTTTTTACTGTAATATTTTCGGAAGTTACTGCAGAAAACCGGAAATATTTTATTTAATTTTTAATTAAAATTTTAATCAAAATTTCAGAAAAAAGTAGTTTCGAGGTGCAGATTTCAGCTTTTCAAAGTATGAATATAAGTGCAAAATTTGGAAGCTCTAAGTCAAATTGTCTAGCCTGTAGAACTCCAACATGCACACATATGTAAATAAATACAAACACATATTCATTTTTATTATAAGTAAAGATAAAGAAAAAAGTAAAACAAATGCATATATTAAGAACATCTTTGTGAATGCATTACTTTTTTAGGCTTCATAATATAAGATTAAAAAAAAGGAATACATTTTTTATTTGGAAAAAAATATATTTTCCCATTAGCGAATGTGGTCCAAGATTTAATAAAGATCTATAGTTTTAGAGCAAAGAACATGTGACAAATTGTATTCATTTGAGGTGGAAGTATTTTTATGCTGTCATTATCGTTTGCACATGGACAGAAATATGCAAAAACCTCTTTTTAAATACACAAAAATAGATATAATTTCAATTTAATTTTCATGTTTAACTTCTAGGTATTCTAAGACTTAAAAAATCCTCAAAACCTTGAAATTGTATTTTTGATTATTACATAATTATTATTGCTGAGGAGGAAAGGAATATAAAAGAAATAAGAATATATATATTTTTTAAGATTGATTTGAAACTATCCAATAAAATTATATTTTAGTATCTGGAAACAAAAACAATAAGAGAAGAAACGTGTTTTACCCACTAGAGTTTAATTTAAATTTCTCATTGTACATTCAATGTTGTACTTTAGTATACTACATTGTACATTCAATGGTTGATTATTTAACAATTTAATTTTTTTTAGAAGAGTCATCAATTCGAAAAGAGTTCTTAAATATTTTTATAATTCTTACTTAATTTATATTTCAGTATCATGCGTATGATGCAAAGCATTTAAAATAAATTATGACGAAGAATAAAATATTATGGCATTTAATTTAATTTTGTACGAATTAGTTCCTTGTATCGAATAAATTAAAAATGTTAATATTTTTTTAATCTAGTAACGGTGTCAAATTTGTTAAAATAAATATAAAACAAAATAAAATTTTGAAGTAGTATTTGAACATTCATAGCTGTTTTTTGCATTCCGAAAATAAATTGCTAAAATATAAAAAAAAAGAAACTAAAGAAAAAGAATCACCTGCTTGTTCGGCGCGCGGGGATCACCTGCATCCCATCTGCAGCAGCATTTTGTTTTCACGAGCCGTGCATGCGATGACCTTCAATGACAACGATATTGTTTCTGAATGTATAAAACCGAGGTGTTGATGATTCCATCGCTTGACGATGAATGGAATTTTAAATTAAGGGTTTTGAAATTGCTATTTTCTCATTTGTCTTTCGTATAATGGAGGAATGTTATTTAAGTCCAATAAGATTCGGAATTGTTTACATTTCTCACGTTCTTATAGAATTTGTGTTTACTGTATTCTTATATAATAAAGTATTTTGTTCTGTTAGGAACATTTAGAACATTTTCCTACTAATGTGTAAGAATCCGTAAGAATATCAAAATAAGATTGGAAAGCGTTTTGTATTTATTTTATTTTCTAAGTAGAATGTTTTTTTTTTATTAATTTAGTCCCAAATTAACTTCAATTTAAAATCTGTGCATTCCTGAGTTAAATTTCTACATAAAATTAAATAATAATAATAATAATAAATGTAAGAATAGGATACGAAAATTCAAAAGTCCAAAAAGAAATATTAATCAGACGGCAAAATATAATTTAAAAATCTCGGAACATTTGATAGAAATAAAAAAAAGAAAGAAAGAAAGTTCATAGAAAGTGGCAAAAAAAAAAAGAATAAGGAAAAAAATGTAACTAAAAAGATGTTACAGAAAAAAACTATAAAAAATGTGTTCTGCTATATTGAACCATTTTTTTTTCCTTTTTTAAATATAAAAATAAGAATTATTGTGATGGTCAAGAAATTCGTCCTCATGCTGTTTGGATGAATTGCAGCACCTCTAACTTTTGACTAAATTTATATCTACTTGTCGGTTAGCCCGTGTGTATGTAATTGCGATATTTAAAATAACACAATGAATCAGATTCTGAAATTTGGTATGTAATTCTCAAGGTTTAACTTATTGAAGATATCTGTTTTAGGCCTAATTCGTTTACAGAAAAACTGTATATTTGTTTGTCAGTCCTTCAATGTTTAAACCAATAACCCAGACACTCAGAGAATTCAAATTACAGATATGTATCAAAATTTAGACAAACTCGGTTAAAAAAAGAAGAAATCTTTTTGGAATTCTATTTTCTTTATCGTGCAATAAAAATAAAGAAATGAACGTCAGATTAGCAAGGGATATTTCAGCAGCAGCATTGCATTCAATAAAACTAATATCTGGAATTTATATTTTTTATGTATCATATGATGGCTAGAATGAAAAATGTGTTTTTAAAAAAATTGCTGCGAAATCAGAGGAATAATTGAATTTATCTTCTCAAAATTATAAAGTTTTTGAATATTGAGATAAGTAAAAATCGTTTGTTCCAAATTTTTTTAAAGATTTTATTGCTGAAGTATACCAAAATTATAAAACAAGAAACACAGCAAAAATTCTTTAGGGACTACTGCATACATTCTTTAAAGATTTTCTGTTTTTATTTAATTTTTAAACAGTTTATTGTGCGTTATTTAAGCAACAACTGCAATTACTTGTTATAAATACAAGTCTTTTTTTATTGAAGTATACAAAGATATAAAGAGAACGAGCTTTAAAGTTTTGATAAATTACATTTTATCGTAATAAAAGTAATAATATGATAGTAATAATATCGTAAAAGTAATAGTATCGTAAAAGTAAAAGTAATAGATAGTAAAAAGTAATAATATCGTAAATAATATGATAAATTACATTTTAACATAAATAACATTATATCGTAATATATATATATATATATATATATATATATATATATTGGCTTGTACAGTAGACACAAAATTTTTGGTTTAATTACTATGCGTAAAATATGGCTAAATTTATTGGCAAAGAAAACT
>JAPMOR010099109.1:3424-21196 GCA_026543865.1 Argiope aurantia
AAATAAATTAGAGAATCATTTTAATTTATCTTCATATTCTAGATTCTTTGATTTAAATCAAAATTACTTTAGAGAAAATGTCTCACAGAATTCGTGAAGATTTGAACTTATCCTTCAATTGTTTTTATTGACAAATAATCAGGTTCTGTATTTAAATATTGACGTCTTGTTAGAATCCATATAGTTCTGCACGTTTCAAATACTCATCTGCGTGTCTTACAAGCCATCCACGTACATTGTCATCTTTAGTCTCCATGTACTTGCGCTCTCTTTATATTTTCATTTTCACATGCGGTCCCGCTAACACTTGTTTGTCGCAGAACGTGTGTTTTCCGCTGAAATTGAAAGAAATTCCCTTTGTTAAAGAACTTTTGTAGAAAATTGCCTAAAATCAATGCGAGTAATTATTTCATCTTATAATTTTTCCTCGAACAATCGCAGGATTCTCCCCAGGTTTTTCATCATAACTATTAATTTGAAGCATTTCGCAATAACGACCGCCTTCCGGGCTTTAGCACAATTCAAAATCCGATATACTTTCGATATCACAGACTAAATTTTTTTTCATCCATTTCATCTTGAGATATGGTGTAATTATCTTTTAGCACAAGCTCTGTTACCATTTATAGTTGTCGATTCTTAATTATTTTATCCCGGATCTTTTCCTTCCCTCAAGATGCAACTGATAGGAAGAATTCAAGACTTTCAATTTTTAAGCAATTAATTGTCCGCGTACCCGATATTTTATCATAGACTGAAACCCATGACACGGTTGAACATTGTTTGAGTCTGACTTTATATGTATGATGTCAGTAGAAACTCCGCTCATTCTGCTTCATATCCACAACCAAATTCTAATATTCAGTAGCTTTTCAAAGTGCATTTCTTTTTACAATCGTTCGTCAAATACATTATCTTTAGAATCTGAATTAATCAAATGTTAGTTATGCATGTGCAATTCTTTTATCTCTTGAAATAAAATGCGTGAGCAATTATATAAAAAAATCAGAAAATATTTATCAATATATTTGATTCTATTCAATTCATTCTGAACATGAATTTTTTGCAGAATATGATTTTACGAATTGCAGCTCTATATATGATAAATTTAACTTTGTAATCTAATCTAAGGATTAATATAATATCTGGCTTACATGAAGGATTTGATAATCACATATTTCGATAATTACTACTTTTCCGTAACCTTTGATTTTCTAAGAAAATGGAAACGTTAGATTTGTATGGAAATAAATTTAAGAAAGTATGGTTAGAAATAAGAAAGTATGGTTAGTTATTATTTTAGTATTCACAAACATAGTATTAACAAAGAAAGTTAATTATTTTAGTATTCAGAAACATATTACTATCATCTTTACAGGGACCAGGAGGACAAGGACCTGGAGGTTATGGACCATCTGGACCAGGTGGTTCTGCTGCTGCTGCTGCCGCCGCCGCTTCTGCAGCTGCAGGTGGAGCTGGAGGACAAGGACCATCTGGACCTGGACAACAAGGACCTGAAAGTTATGGACCATCTGGACCAAGTGGGGCATCCGCTGCCACAGCAGCAGCTGGAGGTCAAGGACCTTATGGACAAGGACAACAAGGACCAGGAGGATATGGACCATCTGGGCCCGTATCAGGTGTTTCAGTTAGTGTATCTAGTGCTGCCTCTAGGCTATCATCCCCTGCTGCTTCGTCTAGAGTATCTTCCGCTGTCTCGACACTTGCTTCTAGTGGACCCTCTGACGCAGGTGTTGTTTCCTCCGCTTTGAGCAACTTGGTATCTCAAGTCAGTACCAATCATCCTGGTCTTTCTGAATGCGACGTAATTGTTCAAGCATTGTTGGAGTTAGTGTCTGCGCTTGTCCATATATTGGGATCATCAAGCGTCGGTCAAGTAGATTATAACGGTGCCAGTTATTCTGCTCAAAACCTTGGCCAGGCCGTTGCGCAAGCTCTTGCTTAAATTCTCATCTTCTTCATAATAATAGATATTTGTATCTTTTTTAAATGTCTTTATATTAAAATTTCAATAAATCTGTATTTTGAAATCCGTTTTTATTTCTTTTTTTTTCAAATTTTTCTAATTTCTTTCATCAATATTCACACTTTATATCTAATTTATTAATGATAGTCACTTAAGAATGCTTGCGTAGTACCTCATGATATGTGATATTTCATCAGTTTTTTAATCCGTCTTTAAATATAACATTATCACTTCTAGAGTGTCTGATCTTTACTTCAAATACATTTTACGAACAGTTAGCGGCAGTTAAAAGCAGCCATAAATATAAATTAATGATTTGAACTACTGAGACATGCGCTTACCTTTAATTATGGTGTGAAGCATGGAAAATTTAATATGCTCCTACTGTGCATTTCTCTGAATATATATTAACTCTCCTGTTGCCTACAATTGTATTGCTATGCGTACCGAAAGCGACAGGGCTGAATAACATGCTTTTTCTTAAAAGTGTCAGGGTTTTGACAAAAGGATTACTTTCCCCTTTCGCGGTTAGATCGACCTGCAGGAGAGATGCAATTAGGGATCACATGGTGTTAGTGACAAATGTGGTTATTGCAATCTTTCAATTTCTAGGAGTAATTTTCTTTTAGTGTTTAGGAAGAGAGACAATAACATTGATTGAAAATGCAGGAAGATTAAGTGGTTTCTTTTAGAAGTTTTTCGATTATTTCATTAATACTACATGAAATTTACATTACATGAATAAATTATTATCCTTTTTACTTTGATATGTGTCCACTTTTTATAAATTAAAATTTATAAAAGTGCCCTTTTAATATTTTTTCATTAAAATCTACTTAGCAAATTATTTTTTATTAAATCGAACTTCTAAATAATTTCTCAAATTTAGATTCGAGCGATTTAATTCTTGAAAAAAATATTTCAGCGAACTGCCAATGTATTTTAGTATTTTAAAATGCTTTAAAATCAATGTTTAAAACATTGATTGAATGTTACTTTATAATTTTCCTTTTTTTCAATATTTAGAAAGATAATTATGCAATTAGAAGATTTCATACGATATTTCACATTTCGATATGCCAATTTTCGATATTTATTTCGATGATTAAAATTGTGATTTCTGTTAAATTTTCAAAAACTTTGCAATTAAACATCTGATAATATAATTCACTAATACTGAAATAACTGGACTAACAACTCTGCAAATGTTGCACATTTTGACTACAACAAATATAGATAATTGTCAATATATTTTTCTTAGTAATATTCACCATACATATATGATGAGGAAAAATTACTCAATTAATATAAGGTTATTTAAACTTATTAATAAGCACATGTATTTGGAAATTTTTGAACCCGAAATTTTTTTTCCGATTCGAAAAGACTCACATCACTCGAAAGGAAAATTTTACTATTAGCATGCCAGTAAATAATGCATCAAAAATTTAAGATCCTTATTTTACTACTAAGAACGAATTTTTTTAGTGATATAAATCAAATGTTATATTGTATAAGCTATGCTCTAATAATTTCGGATTTTATAGTGAATAAAAGTGAAACATTCTTGTAATTTTAATTCATAAAATGTCTAATTAAAATTTCAAAAAATTATTCCGAAGTGTACACCGACATCTTCAAATTATATACGCGCCAAGTTTCGTAAAGCACCAGCACGTACAATCATCTTTATTATAAGTAGAGGCATTCGTTATATGTCGCTGTCGGCCTGTGTTTTTGACACTTTTATTCAAACAAATTTTGTTTTGAAAAATGAAAATATGAGCTTAAATTTAGTTTAATAAGAGTAAAAAATTTCAAATGCTTGAAATGTCGATATTTCCGAAATTTTCTTATTCCGGTGATCGAAAATACCTTGTATTAGTTCTACACTTTTTCAGCCTATTCGAATAATTTTTTTAACATAATTGTGGTGAATTTATTATTTTTTTTTTACTCCTTCATTGTTTATATTCCGACTGCTCACAAGAGGGACAATGAGCAAATATCTTTGTTTTTACCCTTTCTGATGGCGTTTTAGAATAAAAGCATGTCTAGAACTTTTTCTTAATAAGAGGCTGTTTCTTATTAAGAGGCTTCTTAATAAGAGGCTTTTGTAATTTTTAAATCTTTTTTCGGTGTGCTTTTCTTGGAGAATGGGGGGGGGGGTCTATCCAGGGCACTGATTAAGATGAAGCTCCATTTTTAGAAAGCTGTGAATTGCACTTTCCCTTCCCACTCTTCAGGACATTTTGATAATGACACGAAACTAATTCTTGAAATTCACCTGATGTTTTGATTCCCCCCGCCCAAATATTTTGCTGTGAAATATTATTGAAACAATCAATTATTCGATCATATGCACCTTTGACAACTTCTTTTATAGCATCGTTCTTGACGAGCCGCTTGAATCGGATTTGTTTTCACTCCTTTCCTTAACTGAGCGTCCTCCTTTTTTTTTTAAAAAAAAAATCTTAAAATAAACAATAATTGCTTTTGTTTTAAAGGTTTCTAATCGTGGGAACAGAGATAAAGAAACCATGAGAAAATTTTGACAGGTTGAAGTCTGTATGAATTAAATTTTAACAGCCGAAGAATTTTTATATTCAATTTCTTAAAAGTTTTAAGAAACATTGGTCCTAATGAACAGGAATTAATTAATACTTTAAAGCTTAGGGAATATAAACAATTATTATAGTTCTGCCATTCGTCACATAAGAAAATAAAAGTTGACAAATTTAACAAGTGTATTAAAATCACATTCAGTAAATTCAAATTGAAACCTGTAAGAGTGGTATCCCATAACTTTCTTGTATACTCTCGAACAAAGTGTTTTTAGACGTGTTTATTCTTCACCGAGTGAAAGTAAATTGACAGAAAATTATAACTGTAGTCATACAACAGATCAAATTTAAAATATTTAAGTCATTGCCTTTTTTGAGTTATCACTTTTACATGTTTCTAGAAGTACAGACCGACAGACGGTTAGCATCTTATTCTATTTGTCTTCTTTGATAAGCTGTGGATGTTTAATCTGTGTATCAAATTTTACCCATCTAGCTCTCTTCGTTTTGTAATTACGGTGTTAACTTGCATTCAAGCATCTAGACAGATATATTTCTTATGAAAAGATTTTTCAGAAAATTATACAGAAATCTATAAATGTAGTATAAAGATCAAAACGTTTTTAAGTTATCTTTGTCACAGACAAACAGTTGGATACATAGACATTTTCAAAAATTTGATTTTGAACTCGGGAGAATTTAAAATGTAAAGATTCTTCAAAATCTTTAGTTCGAATTTTTTTTAAAGATAACTTTACTTTCTTTATATTATGTGTACGAAAAAGTAAAAACGTTAGAAAAAGATAGATGAAATGCCAGCTGTATGCATTAAAAGAATTTAAAGTCTAAGATATCAGAGTTGAATTAAGCAGTTAAAGAAATAAAAAAATACAATTTAAAACGTGTTTAATTATTACAAATATATATTGGGGTGGAATGAAGATCATTATGATCCGTGCATTAGAAGCAAGAGGACGTATGTTTTCGGAAACGTTTCTTTAATGATCGCATTTCACACAAAATAAACACAAGCACGAAAGTCAAGACAAGACATTAACGCACGCAGACCTTAAAAGACAGCATCTCATCTCATTCTAATAACAATCACAATGCACTATGGGATGCGTATCTAATCAGGTATCGCCATCTATTATCCAAAAGAGAAAATAGAGTAATGCAACGGCTGCAATATTTAAATTCTTGCTTTCACTTTTCTCATGAAAAGTGTCGGTAGAAACCAAATTAACATTAACAGGAGGGCGCAGATGATACACGAGATTAAGTAGTGAAAGAAGGTTAATATTTAGAGAAAAAAAAATGGAACTGATTATTTTTTTTTTACATTAACTTTCAGAAAGTTATTGAAAATTAGAAAAAAATAGCAAAATAATAAAACTGATATCACTGCAATGCTTAGTTTTTTTTTTTTTTAATTCAATTTTAGCAATGTGTAAAAAAATTCTGTGCAGAGATTTGATCAGAAATTGTGTCGAAAATATAATTTTCAACCCCCTACCCCTCTATTTAAGTCTTTAAAAATTTTTAGAAACTTTAATAGGATAGTTAAAACTTTCCAAGCACTAAGAAACATTTGTCCTAAGTTTTATTGAATTTTGTGTGGAATTGCACAAGGTTTAAAAAACCAAACATTCAGTTTTACCGATTCATATACTGATTATTACATTATAAAAATTTGATACATAATCAATGGCAATTTTTTACAAAATAAAAAGTTTCGAAATGTTAGTTATCTAGCTTTTGTAGATCTCCCATCTTTTAAATATACTAACTAATGAAAACAAAGAAAATGATTTTATTAAAATTATAAACGTGCTTAAATTTTCAGTAAATACTGTATGAATGTTTAATGTCTGATTTTCCGTCCAATTCCAAAAGCAAATTCAATTTTAATATCCTCAAATGAAAAAACTATAAAAGAAAGCCGTCAATTTTCTTTATTTCATATTTCTTTTATTTTCAGATTTAAAATTTTCCAAAGTAGTTAAATACTACAGATAAGGTTAACAGTAATTATACGCATATGTGTGCATGCTAGATAGTTTTCTTGCGTTCGATTTCATAATCGTTATTTAGGACGCGTTTTGGATACACATTTATTCTCAAAACCTCAAAAGTAACCGCTCAGAACAACCCTCGGAACTTTAAGATGCTTTAAAGAATTAGTAGAAAGACATCAATTACGCCGCCCACCTATAACACACATTCTGTTCTCATTGTCTCACCGCTTGACGTCTGGAAGAGAATAATCAGCAATCGAAAAATCATAATCCGGTTTGAGAGGAGAATTGCAAGCAAATCACGGGCTTAATGCTGGGGGGGGGGGGGTAAAAATATTTAAAGTTTTAAATTTTATAGGTAAAACAGTATTAAGTATGGTAAAATATTGCGAATCTAAGTACTCTAACAAAGTTTAACTCGTAAATCAGCAATTCCCTTACACTGCAAAATATGTTTTAGTATCAACGATTTTTACAAGCGAGATTAAAATCATGAAAGATTCCAAGAATAAAGTTCCGAAATTTAAATACTTATTTTAATTTCAATAAATTCAAGTGCATGGTAGTTGCAAATGAATGCGGACTATCATATTACACCAAAATGCTTATTAATGCAAATTAAATCATATTACCCCTCATCCTTACTTAAGAATGCAAAAATCTCAATTACCCTTAACTTAAGAATGGAGGCTGCGAGATTTAATTTGCAAAGTTAAGGACATCCTATTTTGCTTTTGATTATACGACCATCCCTGTAATTTTATAATATTTATTGCAAAATACAGTAGATAATGTATTTCTATGTATAATTGATGTGCGAGTAGGTCTGACTTTAGTAATTTCTAGGTTATACTTAACTTGTGCCATTCTTTATGCCGGCGAAAAATACTTAAAGTGAACTCATCATAAATTTACCCCTCCCGGGGGGGGGACCTCGTAATTGAGGATGAGAAGCTTCCAGCATGCTGGACTGTTCTCGCCACCCTGGTGTGTACACGAAAAGGTGGGGGTCTGGTTCCACCCATCCATGATGAGGCCCTTAGGGAAGGGTTGCACTGTGGCCGGTGATGTCCCTTAGGACTCAACCACAGTTCCCGCTAGTTTTGCTGTAACGGCGGTCCGGTCATTCAGTCTTTATCCATGTACCTACAGAAGGGTCGGAGAGTCAGTGTTACGACTAATCCTAAATTTTATCGAAATTCGCTGATTAAAAGGAAGTTCGGAACAATGGACCAATTATTCCAATTTCCCGGTTTTATTTCGAAAAAAACTCCTGAATTGAGTTAGCAGAAAATTACAGTGTGGGAAAAATTCAAGAAATTTTTCAAGCCATTTAATTTCAGAAGTCACAAATAATGAAACGTACCGATTATTAAAAAATGAAATACAACAATATTTTGAATTATAACATTTTATTGACAAGTTACTTGTACAGACATTGAAACAGTTTAAAGGTCATAGAATTTGGAACTGTACTATATACATATAATTTGAAACGAATATTCTGTACAGGTAATAAAGTATTATCAAAATATCTTTACATTTCATTTAAAGAATCGAACAGTGTAGTTGAAGTAAAACATTTTCCTAAAGATATAACAAGACAATCATTTAAAGAAACCTAATCGACAACATATTTGAGTATTTGGCAATACATTTGAAAAGAATGGACGAATAAGATTTTCAAATAAGTCTAATTCAAATGATTTTTGTATAAGACTTTTGACACAGAAAACTTTACGCAAAAACATTTACATATTTAACATACCTGAGAAAAGAATTCTCTCATGAAGAGTTTCAAACATTTTTTTGACGTACTATGATGTCAATACTTACAGATAATCAAGAAAAACTAAAGCATTGAGTTTCATTCTATTACGCTTGAGCTATTCTACAAGCTCGCTCATTTGATATCATTAAAATACAAACACTTAAATCCCAGACTACTAAAAAAAATATATATATATAATTAGTCAAGAATGAACTTTTTACAAAGAGGCATGATACATAAAGATATTATCCATAATGTAAATCACTGCTATCATTTTCTTCTAAATAAATGCGTTATTTTAACTACACACATCTAAACATTTATATTTATAGGTAGATTTTACAAAGTCAAAACATGAATGTCCAGTAAATTGGCTAAAACTAAGAACAGATGTTTTCAAGTGGAAAATAAACACTAAAAAAGAAATGAACAGTATCGTCAAGCACATCTCATTAGTAAATGAATACATCATTGATTACATAACAGCGGAAACGATTTGAAAGCGAATCAAAAAAAAAATTTTAACTTTAAAGTTAAAAAAATTAATATTATACAAATAAATATTTTATTTTTTAATTAACATTTAATACTTAATGCATTAAATTTTTTACCTAATCACTTTTAATTAACCATTTATTATTCATATTATAAATATTCTGAATAGTTGACTTTTTTTTTTTCTTCATGAATATGCTACTAATTCCACACTATGGCACGAAACATACTGCTGATGCGATTCATGACAAATTTTCATTAATCAAAATACTTCAGGAGACGAGGAGAAAATTGATTACAAAAATTCCATCATAATAAATATGAGGTTACAAAAGTGAGAAATTAAATGAAATCTATATATTCCGTCGCCATTCACCGCATCCATGCATAAAAATTTCTGAAAAAGGAGCAAACGTTTTATTTATAATGAAATTAAGAGCAAAAAATAAATGTTTTAGAGAACCGTTGTTTCTTTAGAAGCATATCGATCACCATGTTGATCAGACATGATAATCAAATAATGCTTGCTAATGCAGTATGGATCTTGATTGGTTGGCCGGCCGAACCAATCAATATCCTGAAAAAGGTGGAAATATAAAACTCTTAATTAATCTCTTATTTAAAGCGTTTAAAATGTTTCAGGGTAAATTGACATTTTAAACTTCTAAGAGGATTCAGATTTAGCTAGATGTCTAAACTAATATAAAACTAGATGGCAATGGATGCAATGAATGGGTATTTTTAAAATTTAAATAATCTAGAAAATGCATTTTAAAAACTGCTAAAATTAGATATTTAATTAAGGTAATTACAGAGAATATTTAAAACTATACTTAAATTCCAAGCATATAATTTGCTAGGTATATTAATTTGTAATGTGAAAATGCATACAAAATAAAAATATTAAAAATGTATAAGTTATATTTGATTTTAGGAATTTAAACTGTTAAAATGTAAATTAATGAGACGTCTTAAAACCTTGCATCTTATTAACTTACAGTTTATCATTATATTAGAGCTTTACATCAAGATCTTTTCAGCAGATTCAATTGTGAGGTTTTTTTATTGTTCCGCCACATCATTTAAGTAATTATTATTATCGCCCTTTATTACCAACATACTAATGCATCATTCAAACTGTGATACAATAGAACAAGGGAGCAATACTATACAGCAAGAACAGTGGCGGATTTGGACATTTTGTGATCTAGAAAAGGCGTATTATGAAGCCCTTTTCTTAACTGCCCAATTGGGTTTCGTATTCCAGCATATTTTTAACTTAAAAAAGCCCAACAGACTGATTTTTTCTTAAGTTGTTAACATTGTGAAAATTATTACGCTTCAAACGCTGCCTGGTATCCTAGTTTGTAAACTATATTATTGAAACAGACATTGGGCAATGACTATTCGGATCATTATATATAAAAGTTAAGTGGAAGTAATGAATTAATATTTTGTAATGCAGAGAAATTGTATTTTAGATGAATTTCTCCTGTAGGAAAAAAGCGATTTTCTTGCAGCCACTTTTCTACTATGCTGCTTAGCAGGAAGTCCACTTCTGGAGTTAAGCAAGTGCCATCTACAGCAATCCTACACGTAGTACGTTGAAAAGAACAGATAAAAGTGAAATCCTGATAGCCTAGGAGTTAAAATAACGACTTAAGCTTAGTACTAATGGTGCCAGAAAATCTTAAAATACTGAAGGACATGTTTAAAAATATTTGGCAAAAAACTCAAATTTTCAAGTTCAGAAGTGTTTGCCTTTCTTATGTTGTCGGACACACATTTGGAGGAATACAGACAGTTTTGAGAAAATTCTCAAAGTGTTGACCTGCTACATTTAGAACAGGATGACAAATGTAGGGGAAGATGAGGAAGGTCAAAGGTTGACCACCAGTGGCTTGGTGCCAACCGCTTCGAAGAGGATGCCAGTATGCAAAATTTGTGAGCAATACGGATGAATTATATTAAAGACAACACACAACCACAACGAATCCTGTCGATACTGCCTCGTTCCGTGGTGGCGGGGTGGTCGGCTGTACACAAGAAGCCTATGCTTGAGTAAGGAAGACAAGGAAGAAAAAAAATCTACAGATGATATAGCATCTGTTCCTCTCAAAGAAATCCATAAAACACTTTAAAATTCTTATAAAATTGCATTAATAATCAGAAGTAACTTAGAGACAAGCAAAAACATACAAGACTTTTCCCATTGAAGCCGTTTTCTGATGTTATTTCTTCTAACAAGATTACAGTCAGATATTTATAATGTGTTATTTTCCTAGCTCATTTTCCTCACAGTTTTCCCACTCCAAACATGCTCATGGTTATTTCACCGAAGATAAATGCCAAATGCTATTTTATAAGCCTGATCATAATAAACTCTAATAATATTTATGATTCAGAAATCTGACTTAATATTGGCAACAGAATACAATAAAGATCTCAAAAGCAGTTTCAACATCCTTGAATTTAAGTCGATAGTAGGTCTCAGACATACAACAATGTAACAATTATTCAATTATTTAAAATATGATAATTGGCAACAATTATGAAAATATGCTGCACCATTCATTACCTTCAAGAATTTCAGAAGATTAAAAAATATCTATAAAAGTTTCCTTGCGAAAATCATTACTACTCTTCACAAATCATTGTTTCCATTTCATATCGAAATATATGAGAAAACCACTTAATATTTAAAAATCGTGTGTGACAACTAAAAAAATGTAATCGAATTTAATCGAATTAATCGAATTTAATCGAATGATGAGAAATTTTTCCTCCAAACTTCAATTATATTGCGGCAATCACTCATTTAAAAGAATCGGAGCAAAATCCTTTTAAAAGCAGAAAGAAGCAATTTAAATTTTGCAACATGTTACAGATGAAATCTAATTTGATTGCATTGGAATGATCAAATATTATAGAAAAAATATGGCAGTAGAAGCCAACACAAGGTTTAAACAGCTTAAGAAGACTATCATAATCGTATTTTTATAACTGCAACTATAATTCCTGCTGCATTTTCTTTTACTTTTCTTGGAAGTCTTGAATTTAGTAAGTGACAGGTCTCTTCAGCATTTATAAAAGCAAGATATAATTATTATAGCACAAACAAATTTCCTATCAAATTAATTTATATAAGATATAGGTAATGATCACTGCTGTCACATCTTAAAACATTTCCACAACAATGTTACATGACCAAATTAGATTTTGTTCCCCAGAATTTAAATTTATATCCAAATAAAATCAATAAGAGATTCAACAATAATTTTAGTTTAAACAACCGCAAGTAATCATGCTAGTCAAAAAATTTAATTTAAATTAAATATAAAGACTAATTTTAAAGTATACATTTGCGCGACATCACCTGCAGATTTTGATGATCGCAACTCAAGTCAACAAAAATGAGATTAAGAAAAATTGCCATCATTTTTCTTTCAAATGATATTCAATAGACAGTACATATTTTCAATATATAGAGACTACATTTAAAAAATGTTTCATACGATGATTTCCATTATGCGGATAATTTTTATGTCTTGAATTTTTAAACGTCAAAGCCTTTTAATCTCGCTTGTTTTCAACTTGAAAATTTTGTAGACCATACATTATTCAACAGTTGCAAGTGTTAGCTGGCTTCTTATAATGTTTTGTATCTTACTTGGAAATTCAGGGAACTGTTGAGTGAAGACTGAATGTACATTTCTCTATCAGGTTTAGAAGATCTACCAAATGTCGCACTTAATACCGCCATCGAGTAGCAAGATCTAGAAAAAAAATTAAGGAAAGTTGTATTATTAAAATATTACTAGTTTTAAGCGAACCGAAGAAAAAAAAACATTTTTACTTGTAATAAGATTATCCAGTAGTATATCGTGAATTCTTCGTTCGTGTACTTCACAACAATTTCGCTTAACAGTATCCCCGAAATCTAGATTTGAGATTCAGAACATTAACTAATATCAGAACATTTTAATATCAAAACTTAAAAAAAGAATTCAAAACTCAAGAATGATCATGCATTATCAGTTGGAGAGATTGGAAGTTTTGGTGTCAAATTCAACATAGCAAAACATAACAGCGTGTATTATTTAATGTAGATCGTTTCAACCTGTGATAAGCCATACATTTTTTTCTCTTCAGGAAAATGTGTAACAGAATAATTTTATTTTGTATGAGACATGCATTTCACGAGTTTAAAGAGAACCTAAATATATTATTTGCTTTCGATTTTAACAATATGACTTGAAAAAGAAATCTCCGTTTCGAAGTGCAAAATGTATGCCAATGCTCCATTCAATTTACTCCGTGTTCCACAGAAAATCAAATAATTTGCAAAAAAGTAATTATCATAATAAATGAATTTTTCAAATCTCAATTACAATGCTATTAACCTTTATTTGAAATCTTCCGATGAATCATTTAGCATTTGAAATATATTATAGTTAGTGTTGCCATCGATTGATACCTTACAAAATGAAAATGATTAATGCCAAATAACATACCATCGTTTCCAAACTCAATCTAATTAGAATTAAGATTATAATGCTTACCATACTTTTCTTTTTATTACTTGAAGTTTAATATTAAAGAGAAAATATTTCCTGTGCCCCAGGACAGTTGGTCCCAACCGAAGACGGGCCTAAAATTGAGATTGTAATAATTCCATTGGTGAAGAATGGCATCGTGATTCTTCTCCACACAGTTGACTTCCTCCTTTACCGTACTGATCCAACGCCAGATGAAATAACCTCCTTGACATTTATCTACCAAAAACCATAAAATGAAGAATCTTCGTTACTCATTTAATGATCTTTAATTTCAATGTTTGAAATGGAAAAAAAACCATTAATGTCAACAAAATTACAGTTAAAATTTTTCCTTTTTGTGCTGAAATCCTACAAGAGGGAATGCTGTAAGAAATTCATGAAGTTATATGAGATTAAATCAAAGTTTCAAAATGGCAGAATGCAAAAGAGCCGATATTTTGGATAGTAGGTAGTAGAGGGAATATACGCAAGAAACTGGTCCTTAATACTCAAGAAATTGATACAATACTTATTTTTAATAAGCTCCTAAGTTCAAATAACTTATTTCGTTTTTACTATTTACTATAGCCGCCGGTATTTGTAGCTAGAAGTCTCAAAAGGATTCTGCGCACTCTTTATCGTTTTGATCTATGCAAGTTTATTACGATTTTCAAATTTATTAAAATTAAATATTAAAAAGAAAGTTTCATTTTACTAAAAAGTACTTTAAATTGTTTAGAATTAAATTTTATGACTTAATAATTTGCTTTTACGTTTTTGTTAGCGTTTAAATCGACTTTCGTGCCCTTTTATCATGCATCGTATTATTTCTCAAGCTTATAACATTGAATCATTCCAAAACGCTGCAATTCGATACAAAATTTGAATAATTCGCGAGCATTTAAATTATTCTTTGCATTCTCGATTGCATCAGCAGAATAAAAAAATTTCGAAACGGAAGATTTAGACTACAAAGAAAATAGTTGAGCAAATTAAACCTGTTTAATCTTTTACATTACTAAATTAGTCTGGCATCTTCCTCTGAAATACAAAAGTTTGCTTCGACAAGGTAGCCATATTTTTCGAAAGGGAATTTACGATCCATGACAGAATAATTGCAACAAGCCTGAATAAAGAATTGTCAATGAAAGCAAGATTGCGATTGCAGATTCAAAAGTCAACAGCTTTAACACCAGATTAATAGAAATATTTTCTAGGTACGCGCAGTTTCAATCACTAATTTTATCCTTTTGTAGAGTTCGATGATCAAAGGTAATTAATTGTAAACTGCAAGAAAAACCATATTCATCTTTCGTCAGAAAACTTATTTCCAGCCATGGATTGTTAAAAAATTGCTCATTTTTATAACGAGTCTGCCTTTAGTAACGTGTGTATATGTGCGACATCTACGCCGACTCACAAGAAACATACGTGATGCGATTTGAAAGTTTATGCGACTTTACTCGCCTTATATGGTATATTTTGTCTTCGTGTCGAACGAGTCAATATTTGCTAAATGTAAGGAGCAAAATAGCAACTAATTCTGCAGCTACTTCACAAATACAAATTTTAGGGAAATATAGAGTGCTAAATGGATTATTAATTGCTATACATACCTTCACATTTAGTTAAAGATTGCAGATAATTGAAGTTATATGCTTCGCTTTTCATTTACTTTGAAAACTTCCAGTACTTTCTACCATATTCTGTTTCTTCTGTCTCCAACGACTCAAGAGCAATTCCTTCAGTTTCTTCGATTACATCAAGCAAGACCACATAATCTAGGAATACTAATATAATGGCTCGTTTCTACTGAATGTTCGTCTTATTCAGAAAATCCCACACACGATTACAACGCATTTAAAAACTTTTGCGAGATTCAAAACAATTTTTAAAAAGAAGAAATGTATTAAATGAAATATCAGAAAAAAAATTTTAAATTACCACGCGTTTCAGTTTTTAAAATAAGTTGAATATTTCTCATACAATTCGCAATCGAACCCATTCTACAGATGTTCCAAAATTAATTTTAATTGATTAAAAAGAATTTGTCATTTCGTTTCTGGATGTTATATCTAACGCCATTGATTTTTGAAACCGAAAACTCATTCATGAATTAAATTATATTAATTAATATTGACGTCGTCACGCCCAATCCCTTTTGATTAAGTCAGGAAACAAATTCATGAAAAATATTCTAATGCATTAGTGTTTCTGATATTCTATAGCATGCTTTATACACTGCCAGGAGCTTCGCATATGTTGAAATTTTTTTTTACTTTATTCACACAATTCAAACATACACATTCGGCAAATAGATCTAGAATGAAAGTATAAATTGACATCTGTACTTCATTCTAAAAATGGCGAAAAGGCAAATTTCAGGCTATCAGCTGGCTAAGCATCATAAAGAAATTTTGTTTTAAAATTCCATGAATAAAAACCCTCATTCGTTTTGTGATTAGCAAATTCTTGGAAAATATTCACTCGCATATTCTTCTGTGCATTAGCCAACACATGGGTGTTTAATAAAAAATACGAGGTTTAAATATTAGGATAACAAGATACGAGTAATCTTTCATTTTAAAGTTCACGAAAATTACAATAAAAATACGGATTGTAAATGTAACACGCATCAAAATATTTTAGGAAATTCCTACAAAATTTCTTTTTTTTTTTTTTTCGAAAAATTAGCTATCTCAATTGCCAGTTTCAAAATCAATTTAAAAACATTTAAAGTGACACTTCTTTCGTCTAATTTGAATCCATTAGGTGACAAAAATCCGGAATTGCAATTCCATATCGCTGTAATTTCTGTTATCACCAATTTTCTTTTGAACATAACACCCCTCCCCTCCCCTATGATGCACAAGACTATCAGCTGTGGACAAATTAAATATTGATTATTAGTACTTGTTTGTCTAAAACCTGAAGACAAATTTTGTATATTCAAGAAGTTTCTGGACAGATCCTGTATATTTTGTACTTGCCATTACTTTTTATTGAAAATGTTATACAATGTAATTTTAGTTTACATTTATCGAAGAACAAAAAAATTGTTAAATGGTGTTCGTGGTTAAGAAGTTATTCAGCAGAAAAGAGGTAAAATGCCGATTCAATCTGCAATTACGATTCATTAAAAAGACTAGAAAAAGATGGCAATTTATAGTTTAATCCATGACAAACAACTGAAGGGGAACTAATTTTGGCCATTCGCTTTCAAAGCAGCCGATAATTCTGAAATGTTTTATTTATGAAGGGAAACCATCAGTGCTCAAATATGGAATTTTGAACACCATACTTGTAACCTTTGGCAATTCAATTTTTACGATAAACAGTTGCTGAATTTTGTAGTTTTAAGATTTTATAATGAATAGAAATTTAGAATTTGTATTGTAAAATGGAAATTTCACAGGGCACATCGAATAACTTGATACGCACCTTTACATTTCTAACGATCCAAAAATTGTAAGCAAAAGACAATGTTTCTGCAGACTTGAAAAACTCCCTTCAGTGTTTGTACAAATTTTAAAGTGGCCTTATTTTTAACAGCCTTGAAACAAGTTCGAAAATGATAGAAAACTGGGAAAATGAGTCTCCAAATTACTCCTTTTACTCAAATCTGATAATAAATTTGAGGTTTTAATTTCAAAAGGAATGCAAAAGAATCTTTCCAGCATTTAATAGACAAATATGCACATTTTTAAGGATCCGAATAGTTAAATAAATATCAACGTTTCAATGCGAAAGACCATTTGTTACATCCATGCAACAAGTTTGGATTATCAAAAGTGTGAATCAAAGATGGAAATTCGCATTTATCAATTTATATTTTCTTCGAAACAAGCACCTCACAAAAAAGGATATATTCGAATAATCTAAGAATTTCATTTTATTTGGCATGAAAGATATAAGGACACATTGTTTCTTCCCGGATTCTCTTTAAATGTATTGTCCGAAACAGAAATTATAGATATCTTAGTAATGTCTCCAGATATGAAATAGCCATAATCCAGTGCTGCAAATTTAGTAATTCACTACATTCGCAAGTGTTTTTCTTGTTCCAGTACTTTCAGAATTATTGCCCCACAATCAAATTTTTCAATAAACATCACATTCTATTCATTTATTAACTATGAAGAAAGTTTATAGCAGAAATTAGTCGATAAACTCCTGAAATAAGACTGCGATGCTAAAATGGTTATTTGCTAAATTTTGGTGTGCCTAGATTTAAAAAAGTTTCATTTTATATAAAGTAAAAATTCTTTGATCCCTTACATTTTTCAGGAATCTAATAACTGCTGAAGTCCTCTTTGTACAATGTACCTAAAAGCATTAAGATTTACATCTCTACACATTTCCCATTCCGACACCCCGTCAGCCTTCACACGAAGCACAC
>JAPMOR010099109.1:21431-49369 GCA_026543865.1 Argiope aurantia
CATTCCAGCAGCCTTCCTCGCACATTTCCCATTCCAACATTCCAGCAACCTTCCTCGCACATCCACACATGTCCCATTCCAACACCCCGGCAGCCTCCCTCGCACTTCCATACATGTCCCATTTCAACACCCCGGCAGCCTCCCTCGCACATCCACACGTCCCATTCCAAATTCACAGCCTCCCTCGCACCTCCACACATGTCCCATTTTAAACCCAATACCTCCCTCGCACATCCACACATGTTCCATTTTAAATCCACAGCCTCCCTCACACATCCACACATGTTCCATTTTAAATCCACAGCCTCCCTCACACATTTCCCACTCCAACAAACCTTTAAACCACAACCTTACAACGTCCACTGATCGACTCATCCTCAGCGTCCTTATCGACTCATCCATAACTAACTCGACAAACTATTCTGCCACCACACCTTTCTCGGTGCTACTATCTCAAGATTTTTTTAAAAATATAGAATTATCCATAATACTTTCCACACACACACACACACACACACACACACACACCTATTGTTATCCACTGGTACTCATTCCATATAAATCGAGCTCCAGCAATTTTCCTCAAAAATGTCCTGTCGTAAAATTTAATAATGCTAAGGAATAGGAATTCTATATTAAATTTCCCTCACTGTATTTAGTGAATACAATTTTAAAAAGTAATAGATGACCCATTTGGATATAATTAGATAATGGATTTTAAAAAGTAAGGGATAATATTTATTTAAAAGCCCTGGCTTTGGATCCTCGTACAGTTATGAAATACGAGAATACGTTCAAATTTCCCAATTCGGCAACGGCAACGTCGTGACATTTCGAAGTTCAGTGGTGAGGCAACTGCACATCATAATTTGGAATAGCAATTATAATTTGTAAGTTAAGTAAAGATTAAAATTGAAACTAGTTTAGACGAGCTCAAGGCTCTAATGTCATGTGATTTGGTATAATTATAAAATTGATATTTTTATAATATATTTTTAATATAAAATATTTTGTTTTCCCAATTCATAACAAAACCGATTTAGGAAAATTTCAATTTATAGTGCTGAGGCATGGCTCTAAAGAAGGCCTACCAACAATGTTATGCTAAGGCCATCACTACGTTTTAAAATCAGATTCAATCAATTCGAAAATGTAAGACGAAGACAGGACTAGACATGCAAGATCTTTTCGAAATGTTGAACTAAAATATTTGAATTTGTATCAAAAGTAATGGGTAAAAACATCTAGACTGTTAAGAGTAATTTTTGGAATAGCGTATTAAATAATTCCTCGACATCCTATTCAAAGCCATGATATTCTTATTTCATTGTAATTAAACTTAACCTCTTGGTGAAATCGAAATAATCTAAACTTGTTCGAATCGAATTAAAGTAACGTTTCATTGTGGATTGGCTTTCACAGCATTTGATATTCAATGTTAAACAGCTTTACGGAGAAAGTAAATGCGTCCGCTTAAACTTAAAATTCTTTTAAAATGTGTAATTTGTTTAAATGAGTTTTTACCAAACTTGAAATTTGGAAGTTTAATACGTTTGTAACAACTAATTTCTATAATCATTTTCTGACAATTCATTTGAAGAAAATAAATGAAAAAACGGAACGTGTTCCTGTATTTTTATACTAAATGCGATGAAGTTCTTGGATTATTCGAATATATGCTTCCTCCTATGAAATATACAATCTGAAGTAAATATAAATTTGTTAATAATTTCGATTTTCAAAGACGATTTACACTTTTGATAATCCAAACTTGTGGCATGGATGTAACAAATGGTCTTTCGCACTGAAACGTTGATATTTATTTAACTATTCGGATCCTTAAAAATGTGCATATTTGTCTAGTAAATGCTGGAAAGATTCTATTCCATCCCTTTTGAAATTAAAACCTGAAATTTATTATCCGATTTGAGTAAAAGGTTGCGCTTGCCAAATGAACTACTACGATTTGGAGAATCATTTTCCCAGTTTTTTATCATTTTCGAACTTGTTTCAAGGCTGTTAAAAATAAGGCCACTTTAAAATTTGTACAAACACTGAAGGGAGTTTTTCTAGTCTTTCTCCAGAAACATCGTCATTTGCTTACAATTTTTGGATCTTTAGAAATGTAAACGTGCGTATCAAGTTATTCGATATGCCCTGAGAAATTTTCATCTTCCGATATTTATCATGAATTACCTCCGAAAAGACCCGACAAGCAAAAAAAAAGTCTCGCTCTTTTGTCAAATGAAATATTACGATTTGGGGACTTATCTTACCAAATTTTAATATTTTCAAACTTATTAACAAGCAGTTTCAAGGCTATAAAAATAAAGTCATTTTAAAATTTGTACAAAAATTGAAGGCAATTTGTCTCAAAACTACGACGCTAAAGAATGAAATATCAAGATAAATGGTTTTTGCATGATTTGGATTTTCATAGCTGAAAGATAAGATGTTGGTATTATTCTGGCGCAAGATGTTTTTATCGGATAAACTACGCCGAAGCTAAGGTTCGAAAAATTGTAATTTTATTTAGAAAGTGAATTAAAAACTACATAGATGAAGTAAAACCAGAAATGGAAGATTTTTATAGCTGAAAAGCTTACTCAATTTAAGAGGTAACTGGACATACTTCAATACTGCTAAAATACTTGATGTTTTGCAGTTCACTTGAAACTGGTTTGTAACAATTTAAATTTCGATATAATGCTGAACAGACAGGAAAGAGACCAATAAAAAAATCGTTCGGTTTTCTAATATTGTTACGTGACCAACTCAAAAAAACTACTAGCTCATAAAAAAAGTATTCCATAAAATTTCTCGAAACAATTTTATTCCTTTAGTTCTCCTTTTATTACATTTATCTATATTATTTAGCTGGCAAAATATCTGCCTCGTCACTTTCCCCGGGTGATGAAGCAGGTGTTTTATGCAATTGATTAGATTAAGTCCCATTGCTCCTTTTATTGCCCCTTATTCACATCATTATTGCCATACTTTGCACCTACTTCTTTAGAATAATCTAAGTATCCACAGCCCTCATTGTAAAAAAAACTGATCGAATTTATCTTGAATATCAAACGCATAAAGCAAATGTTTATTCTTGATTTGTTTATGGTTCACTTTATTTGAAATTAAATCTAAACAGTTGCAATTACTGAGAATCCTCTACACATTTAGTTTAAGAATTTTATTTTGGTTTGATTTTATTGCGCAAGGACCAGATTTGGTCATTCTGCACCAAATATTTGTTAAACATAATTTCGTGTTAAAATTTAAGCCATTAAGAGAAAGATGCAATTAAATCTAATGTAAAATCTGAGTATCATTTAAAAAGGCAAAAATATTTGAGTGTTATCACCTAAAATGTCATTTATCTTAAAAACAGTCGCACCGAAATGAACTTGCCGTTGTGTATTAAAATTTTGGCATTCTCGTAGAATAGACTTAAACCTTAAAACACAATTGGATTTATTACAAAGTGGGGCAAAATCAGAGCAAAAGATGTTTTTGGGTCAAATAGCTGTGGTCTACTCAAGGTCTCGTGATAACGATATCTTTCTTTCTGGTTAGCGTTTTAGTTTTGAAACCTGTAACAAATGGCTTTATTTGAAATAGTATATTCGTAGAGAGCTTTTCCCACGGAGATTGCCAAAATTTGTTTTTAATTATTTTATTCTTGCAATACATCGGGGATATATGGAACAAAATTAAGAATTTTCAATTTGTCATTAAGTTGTGATGGAAGTATGAATGACTATATATACTGAATGTGTATGCCTTAGTCAAAATTAAAATGTCGGTTTAAATGTTTGGATTAACTCAATTAAGAATTCAAATTAAGAGCAATAACTAGAAGAAGCTCCTGGAATTGTAAATGCATCATATGGAATATTCGAGAACAGAAGTATTCTTTCATAAATGCATTCTATGTTTAATTAACAGTTAATAATTAAGTTTAATTAAAACGGTTTGGATAGAACAAAATAAAAAGGATGAATTAATGGAGCGTCAGTAAACTTTTTGACCTGGAAAAGCTTATAGTGAAATTAAAATTCATTTCTGAATATCCACAAAGCGATTTTCTTAATAAAGAGGGAAAATATTTATCAGCTGCGAAGGAATTCATTCTTTATCCGCGGATTATTCTCCATTTTAAAATTTTCGTTCTCGTTATTTCCAAGAGTCCAAACACGGTTTTAGTTATTTTGAAACTCGCAAATGTGTCTACAAAACATTTGGATTTAGTCTTACCTTAGTTCAAATAATTTTAAAATATTCCTGAAAAAAGTACTATTTGGCAGAAGTTACAAAATTATATGGTCTTACTTGATACAGTCCACGTGAATGAAGACAATGTTACATCGTCTCTAAACGGCAGCAGCATCTCGCAATCAACTTGCATCCAGTTTTGCATTCTGAACTGACAGTAGGGAAGAATGGTTTTTATAATACACATATCCCATGGTTTGCATTGCATTGAGCAAAAGTATAGAACTGAAATGCTTCAAAGTTCCTGCGGGATAACAGCTGAAAAAAAAACCCCATTAAGAATTGGGAAGATATTAGGAATGGAAGTACTATTTTTTAACAGAATATAAAATGACAAGCCAGTAAACCACAGAAATTTGTTCTGTTATCTCAAGACTAGCGGTATTTGAAAAACTTGTTCTGAAAAAAAACACCGAGGCGATACTAGAACCGCGATTCAAATAAATTAGGTATTACTTCAGACACTAGCACATAGATTAATAATTTAGTCAGTATGAAATTAACAGCTTAACCTATTTAATGTCTTAAGTTAAAATATTAAAATTATTTACTCGTCATTTTAAAAGGAAATTCTCCCCCCCCTGCGCCCTTCGATTGTTAAACGACATTCAGAAGAGGCCAACTATTGCACGCAATAAAAACCACGCCTCAAAAAAATCACATGATTGCAATTGGATAGTGGCAATTAGTTGCCCTGGTGAGAACCATTTGCTATTGTCCCATTGGAATTACGTAGTCTTGAAATAAGCATGGCCTTTTATTGCGCGTAATAGTTGGCTTCGTGTGAACGCTGCCTTACACTTGTAACATTCGGTTACCTTCCGATGTTGATGTTTATTCTTACCTATACATGAACCCGAAGAGCATTGATAAATTTGGATGCGCACCATACGTATTTAAATCGGTACTAAAGAATCAATTGCATTTTTTTTTCAATATAGAATTCTGTTATTGGATTCATACTTTATTGTGTTTAAAGATGCATGTTAAGAGAATGAAATGTCAAGATAAAGCAAAGCAGAAATCTTCATAATACAACTTTTAAAATCAGAAACTGCTATTAAAAATATTAATATTATCAAACAAATTCGTTTCAGTAATAAAATATTTCGAAGCTGAAAAAAATCTGAAATCTGAATCCGTTTGTCCAAATAAAACTCTTTCAGATATTTTCGAGAAAAAGATCGAAGTTTCTTCAATTTTAAATGCTATACGTCTTTTTCTTGAGATTTCATATCAAATTACTCATAAGAACGAAAATTTTGATTCATACTAAGATTAAATTAGATTTTAAAAAAGGAAAATTTTATTCTTCATAGATTTTTTTCCCAATGAACAGTTTACGGGAGAAAAAAGGTTTCATTATTATTCCATTCGCAACAAAATGGGAATCAACTTATCGTTATCAAACGAACTTAGTACTCAAACTCAAGTTCAAAGTAAATTTTATGTTTAAGACATTTATTTCCTGTAGAAAGATTACATATATTCTTTCTACTATGCAAAAATATCCAATATGTTATCTATACTTCAGATTTTAAGTGATTCGTTATGACTATATATTTTAACGCAGACTAAATTTAAGTTCAAACTAATTTTCATCTTGAGAAATATTTGTCCAAATATTTTAAGACAATTTTACTTAAAATTTTCTGGCAATATATCAATGTACCGAACTTCCGTAAACAGAAGATATATGCATCGAAATCTTTTCAAAAAGCTTGTATTTTCATTAGAAGTCAACAAATCACAAAATTTATTATAGAATATATTCATGCGAAAATTTATAAAAAGCAAAAAGCACCCAAAAATCAGATTTACATAAAGCAATATAAATTAAACTTTTATCTTCCTTGAATTTCGAATGCAATATGAATTGACACAAAGAATTTCTAATACAATATGAAGCAGATTGAAAAAGAAATGAATCCTTCTGTAGAAACAGAAGGACATGAAAAAAACATTCGACAATCTGGAATCGGTATTTAATATTTTTCATTATGTTAAGGGGGATCAAAAATGTAGTTTTAAAGGATTGTAAACGAATTCGCAAATCAGATTTATACATTTTTAATAATAAGTTTTGAAGCGTTTGAATTAAAAAAATTAAGTAAAATCATAGTTTAGTGTGACCCTTGCTACGCCAAGGATGCCAAATCGTCAATAAAAATGGCGGACCAAATAAACAAGTCTGCAAAACAGTTACGGTTAAAATGATTTTTACTCATAAATTTTGTTTTATTTGATGAAACTTTTTTTAACCTTTAAGGTCACTATCACTGCTTATCTTTACAATTTAAAATAAAGAACTATCTGCAAACCGGCTGTTGTGTTGAAAAAAATTTAGACTATGCGATGCCTTCGGCATCTGAAGGCACGGGGCAGAATTTTTGAACTTAAACATCTAACGGCTTCGCTAGCAATGGGAGTGAGATCCTAGTAGCTTCGCTACATCGCTTTGAACATAAGGCCTGTGTGGATAACAGAAGCAGTACATATTCAAAAGAAAAAAAACGAAGGAAGAAGCAATCAAATCATTCCCCATACGAAATTTCAAACAAGCATCCTTTTCCCAACTTCATCGACTGGTAAAAATATATTCCACTCACCCTTCATCCATTCTGCAGGTTCAAAATATTTCTTACCATCCCATTCACCAGACATCCGTTCTTGAACAATTAGCGACATAACGATTTATCAAGGAAACCATCAGATAAGAAAAAGAACCAAGAAGAGTGCAAGTAATTCCATGGCAGAAGATTTTTAAATTAATAATACAAATGATTTCAAAAACGCATACCGACAGTTTAGTGCAAAAGAACAAATATTTTCCGTTCGTATTCGCATTAAAAATAACATTAAGTTTTTTTTATTGCTAATAAAACACTAGTTATAAAAGAACTCAATTAAAATCTTTAATCGATATTTTTATTATTTTTAATTTAAAATTTTTCATAAAATAGACGTAGTTTACGTACAACTCAACCACTGTTTAAAGGAGTAAACTAAACAGCATTAGGCTTGATATAAGATTTTCTCGTTGGATTGACCATATTGTCGGCAAACTCGGGAGCACAGTAAAGTACAATTCAATCAAAAATTATACATATTTACATTTAGTAAGTAAATGCAAAAATATACTAAAAATATTTAAGATTTTTTTTCAAAGGAATAGACATTTAATTATGAAAATAAATAGTTACATTCTTTGGAACAATATCCATAAAGAAAATGAATTTATAATATCTGCAACTTGCATCTAAGACATTAAAGGGGTTTTTTTAAATGGTAAAATATTGTTACCTTTGAGAATATATATTGGTAAAAAAAATATTATATGAAATGTGCAATGTGTTTTCAGGATAACGCTACAAATATCTACTCGTTAGAATACATTGAAATAATTTGTTCCACCAATTCTCTTAGTATTATCTGTTATCTCTCGGGGCTTAAGATTAATAAACTCTTGTAATTACGGAAAATAAAAAGTTCAGAAACTATGCAATAGCGATTAATTTCCAACAAGGAAGATCAATTAAAATGTTTTTAGCTTATGTAGCAAATAAATTTGTAAAATATATAAATTTTAATGCTTATAAAATCTTAAAAGTATAAAATTGGTTCACATTAATTTATTTAATAACCCTTAAGTAGTTCAAAGTATAATTAACTGCTACCGTATTGGAATATTAAATATTTGTTATTTTTCATATGATCGTTCTTTTAAGATAAGTTTCAAATGTAATTATTTAAAATCTTTCATAATTAAATGCTCACATTTTGCACCATGGAAATCAAACAATCAAGGTTAATTTTTCATGAATTTCATTGCTTTATTTTAAAGTTTATTTTAAAATTAAAATTTACAGAACTGCACGAATGGAACAAATTAATCACGTGCTAATGATTCATTTAGGTTGACAATGTTTTGAAATATTGATCATTTCATAAAAACAATTTCGTGTTATGCACCGCCTAATATCGCAAAATGCCTAAATGCATCACTGAAACTACATTAATTATTTTTTTAAAATATTTCTTAGTTTTAAATCTGACTGAATAAAAGCTCGACTTAGACAATATTTTAACATATAGCTGATAAGAAGGTCAAGGATATAGAGAGAAATTAGAATTACCGACAGATTAACCAAGTTCTACAATACTTGGGGATTCTTTAAAAATGCCAAGTTTAATAACATATTAAGCTTGAACAAAACTTCTTGAAAAAAAATTACTCCAGCCTTCAATTCAACAAACGAAATTTATTTTTAAAATTTATCATCGTATTAAAATTAGTATAAGCAAACAAAATAGTTTACCTAATTATTATCCCAAATTTGAAATGAAACTAGGTAGATTTCTTCGGTCTTAAAAGATACCAAAACACCAGAAAACTTAGCCAATGCAATACTATCGCTAAAGTTCGTTGCTTGAGTTAATAAGCAGTGAATAACAACGCTTATATAAAAAACTGTGAAAATATCGTCCAAGTTATGTAAAGAAAACTAAGAGAAAACGGTCCCACTTAATGGAATTCTTTTTATAAGCTTGTCTTCCCTCAGTCAAAACCCTTCAGTTCCTTCTTCCAAAAGTGTTTGCAATTGGAAGGTGTACAGATAATAAAAATAAAAAAAAATAAAAATAAACGAACATCCAGATTTGATTCCAGAAGAAGCGTACACCATCATACTGAAAGATGAAAAATATTTCGAAAAGTCAAGAAATAGCATAAAATATTTTAACTATGAAATAAAATAAAAAATAAATAAAACGATTCTCTTTCGAAGATAAATAAGACGAAAGAATATCTAATTTGTCGCACAAACAGCAAACATAGTGGTGATCTCAAATGTTATTCTCGGGTTCTATGTCAGAAATAGAAGATACTGGTCCAGAAGCATAGAGGCTAATGAAAAAAAAATCATAGAACTGAATTCGAACTCCTCTTCTCTCAGATTGTTTGTTACTTTAACTAATACAAAATATAAAATGAGAGAATATTGCACTCGTCAAAATATTCTATCTCAATAATTTAATTAATTAACCTCCCTGAGTTCTAGAACTCTGTCTACACGTCGGTCTCTGAATACGATAGTTCAAAAACCAATGAGCTAATGCCGTGAAGCTCGGACCGCAGAGAAAAAGATCCAAAAGTCTCACTTCGAAGTTTGGTAAACGATTGTAGCGCCACCTATTTTGATGCCTTTGTGCAACACCGCTTCAGGAAAGCATTTCCGACCCCACATTGCTATATGATTTCGAGCTGTCAGGATGTACCCTACCCCTCTTAGAAGTTATGAAACGGTTCACTGAAACACTCTGTATAGGAAAAAAAGATTACACAGCAGTTCAGTATCACCAGCACGCAGCTACAGCTTCAAAGGTTCGTAGGGAAAAAGAATGTGAGAATGAGAGAAGTGAATCACATAGATATACATCAACACAAAAAGGAAAGAAAAATAATTCATTTCATTCATCCCAACACCGCCTCCTGTGATTTATATGTTTTTAAAAATAATTTAGTATTAAATACACAAAGTATAAATGCATGTAAATATACAAAAATTATGAAATCAGAGGAATGTTTTCCATGTAATATTTGAAATTTTCATCATTAACAATCTTTGCAAAAAGATCTGAAATTAATATTTCACTTTGAGCATATCCTGATCTAATTACATTGTCTTCCAAAATCTCTTTCACAAAATAAAAACGAAAATTCATATTTGTTTATATATTCAAAGACCTAGTGCATATAATTCATCGAATTACTGCCTCACTATTTGAATTTAAGGTTACAGCATCATTTATATACTGTTCATATTTCAACTCAGTTTATAAATTAATACTTATAAAGAAATAAAGGAAAGAAGAAAGAAATTCAAAAATTGGGTATGGCTCAGCTTTAAATTTTGAGAGCCCGGAATTTTTTTTGTTTATGATATTTCCGAAAATTAATAAAATACTAAAAAAAAATTACGCCGCCAGAAAACGATTTCCCATTTTCTGCATACATTTTCTACATTTACCTATCATATCATTCTACATTTTTACCCGACATGTCATTCTACATTTTCCTATCATATGATTTATCAAAATTTTATCAAAATATCTTCAATAATTTAAATTTTTGTAGCTTATTTACTATGCACGATTTTCCACTTTTTTGAATGCAAATTAAAGTAATTTTAATTTAAAAATTTTATTATTTTCTTTTATAAATTATATTTGGTCTAAACATTCCGATGTCTGATAAATGTATGTCTGTAAAATAAAGAGACCGACATAAATATATACCCATATTCATTCTTATTCTTAGAGCAAAATCTTACTTTGTGAATTAAAATTGTTGATTAAAGTCTAAATATTTTACACGTAAATTTTTAAAATTGCACGTATAATTTTGAAATGAAAAATTTGCCATTCCTCATCTGATTTGCAGCGTATTTTTTCTTAAACCCATTTTAAATCCAACATTTTTCCTTCTGAAAACCTATTACAATGGAACAACAAATTCGTTCTTCGAAATCCGTAATTCGAAATACATATTAAGCGAACAAATTTTCTCATTGAAATTCAAGTAAAGTAGAACATTGCGTTCTATTCCGAAAAAAAGCAAACAAACACTCAAATAAATTTGTAATAATGTAATTTATTATTTATAATGTTCTTTAACGTTCTTTCTCGTTCTGCGAAGTATCTCCCATTAAGCGAGTCATTTTTTTAACCTTTTGTTTCACTCGTTCACCATACAATTTTATAAAAATATCGTTCGAAAGGAGTTGAATTATTTTTAAGATTTTAGATCTAAAAATTTCATAAAAAAACATCTATATAATGAAATAAGAACTAGTTTCACAATTTTCATTGGAAATATCCATTATTTGCTTCACCAAATTTCCAAAAGATATATATATATATATAACAAAAATTATTATTAGAAACCAAATTTTATTAATCTAGGCCGGGACATTTACTAAGTTGACAAATGATATATTTTTATCAAGATTAAAAAAAATTAAGAATAAGATAAATCTCCAATATTAACTGGAGGTTTATTGAATGATTGTGAACATGAAAATTGCTTAACGTTATAATAATTTTGCTTACCTATAAATTCTCTCTTTTGATAGCAGCAATCGATCAGCTTCCAGAATCATGAAATAGGAAAAAGGCACATTCACTCTCACTGAATGGCGCGAAAATACCAAATGAAAATGTTGAGTCATCTGTTTCGCACCACTCCGCTGTCTTAACTGTGTCTGCATGAAGATCCATTTAGCGATGGACTCTTCTATAACATCCTCAACTACGTGGTAGAAAAGAACCCGGTGTCAGTGAATGACCTTGAGAAGCAAAATTCTTTTGCTTTTGATTCGCCTGCATATTTTCTCGAGTTTAGCTTATGAAATATTTAATGTTTAATGGAAAAGAAAACAGAATGACAACATTGATGATTCAGAAGTGAATTGACCGAATTTTTCCCGGTTGTGGAAATCCAACATTTGCTAACAATCTTTGTGAGGGAGAAAAAAGAGCAAACGCTGAAAAAGAATTTCAGCAGGAAATGAATGTAAGTAGAACTACTTTTTTCAAACCGATTCAAGTCCAGCAATATCGTAAAAACTACAGCTGAAGAAAACATAAAAAGGCATTTATAAATGGCGATTTTGTGAAAAATTATTTCATTAATACTGAAACTACCGAAACCGTCAATTTGATGGTTTTCAAATTTCATAATTTTAAATTTTGATATAATTTATGTATGACGACTTTAAATGAAATATAGGAATTATTAATTTCTATAATTTCATTTAAATTCCATTTAGTTCATTTCAATTAAAGTATTCCTATTCAATCTCCATTTACCCATTTTAATTTCCATTATCAGTATGACTGAACTATACCTATTTATACAAAAAAAATCTCGTAACATGACGGTTTGAGCAATTTCAAAATTTATAATATTTTATGGATCATCTATGCAATGGTAGAAATAAATACATATATTACATTTATTTATACATCACTTTCAAACATTTTCTGGAAAGTGTTTGGCAGCCGTTATAATGGGAACTGTTTTATTCCGATTATGATTCAGTTTAGAACTAAAATCTCTAAATGGATATCCTATAAATGCAAATACAAACTGTTTTTCTTTGTGTGTGTTTTTTATTAATAACTAGCTGGTACCGGCGCGTTGCTGCCGCAGAAGATAAAATTCTGGAAATATGGTTTGAAATTTAAAATAACTGTCTTGTTTAATTAGGAATGATAGAAAAAATGATATTTATTTTCTTATCGGCAGTGAATACATTCATTGAAATTGAATGATATATAAAGTACAAACAGTGTTTAATCTATTTTTTGATTTTATTATTCAAGTGCTTTAGAATAGACAAGATTTTTTTTTCTTTCTGTCTTCAGCAAAAACAAATCAATTTCTTGTCTATCCGACTTGTAAGCATCCAGCATACAACTGACCATGTGAAAAACATGGATTTTGTAGGTTTAATCTGCACACTTGAAGTGTGTATGTTTAATCTGCACACTTACTTTGAGTGTCGTTGATGGTCATTGAGAATGTAAGTCAAATGGGGAGCTACACTCTCCTGAAATCAAAAGGCATGTCGGTGGGAATAATAGGAATGCGTGGAATATGCACATTTTCTCCAATCGACTTTCCATTAAAAATAGTTACCTCGCTTTTTGCCACATATTGTTCTTTTGATTTTGATGCGCGTGATCAGGTAGCATATAAACGTTGTCTTTCGATTCTTACCGACTATTGATCTTGAGATTCTGATGCTTGTGAATTTGCAATTCGTAAATCAACTGCTTCAATCCTCGCTTGTCGTCCCTCGTTTGTTTGAATGACAGTTAAATTGGCTTATTCGAAGTGACCGATGAAACACCAAGTATGAAAAATGAAAAGGAAGATTTTGTCTGAGGGTTATTTCTTTTTTTGGCACCAATTTGAAACGACATTGGGCGTGAAGAATTTTTAACCCCAAATGATAAATGAATTCAAGAATTTATGTATCCTTAATTGCTACGCTGCTCATGATTACTAATATACATTGAAAAGAAAAACTCATTTATCGCCCCATTATTTGAAATGACAGTTCGTGAGAAAAAGTTTAGAAGTTGTTTTTTTTTTGAAAATTAGGAAATAATTACGATTAATTACACTAATGTTTTTATGTTAAATTCGACAGATTACCTTGCGTTTGCTCCTGAGAATTTGATATTAAATACTTACATAAATTTAAAACAAACGAGTTGAAGATTAATTTTTTTGCTATGCATGATTCTACTTTAGATTTCTTAATTATATATTTTTTTCTTCTTGCGCAATCGTTAGACTTACAAATAATTATTCAGTTTTTTTTTATTTGATTTGCTTTATTCTTTGTAAACATACGACAGGAGTGTAAGATATTTTCAATATTACGAGTATTCAAATGATTTTCAGCTTAGCAAATTATTTTTTAAATTTTTTTTAATTAAGTGCTATAATAGCAAACATGGCTAATTTGGCGCTAAACGTGCCAATGTAAGAAATTAAATGAATTTCTACATATACGAAATGAACTCTTCCTACTGTAACCTGTTTCTTTAGCGACCGCTGTAAACATAGACATTTGTCTGGAAGTGTTCTTGTGGTGGAAACTGTACAATTTCTGCATATGAGTGATCTTACTGAATGGATTATAGCTGGTTGAGTGTAAACCCACCTTTATAATTAACAGAATGTTATTTATTTGTCTTTTGCGTTTTAGAATGATCTAGTTTACGTGCATGAAAAATACAGACCAACAAACTGTTATTACCATAACGGATCTGACTAAAGGTTTATTACATACCTACAGTACCCCTAGGTGGGCACCTCGAAATGAGGATGAGATGCCTCCAGTATGGTGGTTGGATCTCGCCACCTTAGTGGGTACATAAATAGGTGGGGGATCTGACTCCTCCCATCGATAACAGAACGTACTTCCTACAGGAAGGAGTGTACCGTGGTCGGTGATGGTCCTTAGGACTCAGCCACAGTTTCGGTCAATGTTGCTGTTACACCGGTCCGGTCATTCAGTATTCTTTATCCGTGTGCCTTCGGACAGGTCGGAGAGTCAGTGATATGACTTAAATACCTACACTTTAGATGCAGATTCTATGTACCAAATTTTACATCACCAGCTCTTTTCGTTTTGTAGTTGTCGCGTTAAATTATATTCAGGCAAACAAGCAGACAGACTTTCTTTGAACGGATTTCGTTCAAAATTTGATAGAAATCTACAAATTTGGAGCAGAGACCATATACTAAATTTCGTTCTTCTAGCCGAAAGCGATTATTTTATTATTGTATTCACAGCCAGACAGATAAAATTCCAAAAATGTATTTTCTGATTTTAGAGAATTTTATGAAGGTTCGTCAAAAGCTGGAGTTTTGATTGTTTGACGATTACAATATTTTTTTAGTTTTATAGTGTACAGGAGAAAGTAAAATTAAGAATAAGTATGATGTTGTTCAAGTTGTGAATAAAATACTTGCAAAACTACTATATTATCTACATTTTTATGAATTTCTTGAAGAAATGCAGCCAATATACATATTGGTTTGCTTTTAGCTCAGTTGTAGTTTCCTGAAAAATGCATAGCAGCAATTTTATTGGTTTAAGCTCTTGAGTTGATTATTCAAAACAGGTTTCTAAGATTTCATTCAGATATGTTATCAGATAAGGGAAGAAGGGGTGGAAGTTTTAAAACCGGTTTTTCTCATTTAAATGAAATTTTTTTAAGTCTATTTAGGTCTATTTAAATGGAAAGGTCTATTTAAGTTTTTTAAAAAGTCTAGATAGTAAGAATACATATATAATAAGCTGTGAAGCATGATAATGGTTTAATCGAATCAAAAATAAATTTTAAAACATATTAATTTGAAATATATATATTTAAAAAAATTTTTAGCGATATTCCTGCGATGGTATTCAGATATGTGACATATTGTATGGAAAACCTGTTAAAAATCTGCATTAATCTGCAGGTCAATATCTGCATCAATTTTTGAGGAGCGAGACGTTTTTGGATAAAAAAGGGTCGTCGAAAACATCTAAAGTTCTTTCTTATTAGTCAGAAGTCGAGGACCCGCCAAACGAATTATATTCTAAAATTGTTGCTCTACGATTTAAAATAATAGTGAGAATTTGTCGTGAAATTCACATTTTGTCACAATTATCATGCTTGAATTTATTTTCTGAAGGCCATTGAGACCGCCAGTCCTACTTTTTAATATTTTAAGAGAATAAATAGACACAAAGTAAAACTTTCTTTTTAGAAATTTAATACTTTTAGAAATTTAATTCTTTTAAGAAATTTTCAATACTTTTTTTCTGAAGTTTTGATTCCACTTGAAAACATAAAACAACTTTTTTTTAGTGGGATATCTTTTTTCAGTCCTCGAATTCTGATTGATAACCAAAAAATTTAAAGGCATTTTTATTCCTGTTTTATTCAAGAAAATAATACTAGTCTCTTTTCAAACCAGTACGAGTGGTCTCACTGTGGTTTCACTCCCAAAATTTTCACGCATACTCTCGAACTCCATAGGACGCCTTGCATGATATTGGCGCACAATAGCTATGAAATATTAAACATTGGCGGGAATTTAGCATTTAGGATCTATCATGTATCAATCTTGGCGAATGCTTTAGCGAGTAATTATTGGCATGCGTTTCATAGATCTGGAGATCAAATTTATGTTTACCACCCGTTTTCTCCAACCAACTGAAACAAAAATTTGGTACAGAACTATAATTGTAGTAAAAAAAATCCCATGTCAAATTTGATGCATTTAAATCTCTGCATTTTTCAGTTATTGTGTTTACATGTTTTTGAAAATACAGACCGACAGATGATCAAACCCTTGTTGAATTTGGGTCAAAATTTGATTAGTGCCTACCCTATTGAAAAATCATTGTGCTGAAATGTATCTATTTAGCTCTCTTCGTTTTCTGATTATCATGTTAAATTATGTTCGAATAACAGGACAGACAAACTTCCTCTGAATGAATTTTGCTAAAAATTTGATAGAAACGAGTGTATTTATTAGGTTTAAAGACCATGTACCAAATTTCATCTGTTTAGCTCAAAGTGTTTTTGAATTATCGTCTATTACAGAGAGACAGACTGATATTTTCCAAATATGTGTTTTTCGAATCCAGAGAGGTCTGAAAAATGGAGATGCGTCAAAATCTCGAGTTTGAATTTTTTGACGATTACATTACTTTCTCTATACTTCGCATACGAGAAAGTAAAAATAATGCAGATATTGATCTGAAATTTTTACTTGTCATTCCCTTCAATGTGTGATATATTTAAGTGATATTATAGAAATTTTGCTTAAATAATAAGATTAAAGTATTCTACCATCTCTTTTTTAAAAAAATTTACTCATCGAATTAAGCTATCATTAGGCTTTGTGCTAATTATATAAGTATTTTCAATGCCAACAACATTTTTAATTGAAGTGCATCCATGATATATATAGCTTTTCACTTAAGGGCTAAAACCTGGTATTAAAACGCCCCATTATCCAGTGGCATTCGAGTACACACTTGGAGGCATGTTTTGGTTAGTAAGCTCAACAATTGAAGCCAATAAAATTGCTGTTATATTTAGATTTTCAGTACGTTACTATTTTTAACTAAAATCCGACTGGGCTATTTACTAGTTCATTTGAATAAGAAAGTAATGTTGTTATTTCTTATGGCACTTACCATGGACAAGTCCGCTGTTACGAAGACAGCGATTTTAAGCCGGTGCGGGAGCGTCTCTTGTTTTTTTAGTAGCGCCAACTGGGGCCAAGAGTACGACTTAGCTACTCATGCATCACTCATTCTCTTTTACAGGAGGGCACATTCACACATCTCACAGATAGAACAACGGAAAAATAACCATGCCCAAACCGTGGACTCGAACTCAGGACTCCCAGATTACGGGGAAGACGCACTACCCCTATGCCAGGACGCCAGCCTTAAAAATAAATTCGCCCCCGGGTGGGCTCGAACCAGAAAGTAATAAATAGTCCAATAATATTTTATTACTAAATATTACTGGAACATTTTAATAAATACAGGTCACTTTCCAGAGAAGTTTCCTGGTTTTCATGTGGTGTGAAGGTTTGAAGATGGGGTGCCAGCTCAGGTGTCGTCCTCGCCATCTGACTGCTGTTCAAAATAATGAGGTCCGTCCCAAAATAGCTCTAATGTTGCTTTAAATCGGGACGTTAATATAACTAAACTAAACTCAATCCTGGTTTTCATATACGATGAACGATAGAAGTATAAAATTGAGTGGCGTTTTCCGACTGTATTCAATTTTTTCCGACTGTTATTAATTAATATTCTCTATTGCTGGATTATAGTATTATATTGTTATTATTTCTTTGCTTGTAGTACTATTTTTTTAAATTTTATTATCTTGTTTCTCAGTTGTTCCTTCTATTGGATTATTCTACTTTTTTACTGTGTGACACCTACTAGATAGTTTATCTTATTGGGTCCAATGTTCTTAGTCTGCGGATTTAGCAACCTTAAATCGTGCATAGATGAAAATTTATAAGTGCATCGTCTTCTTTCTGTCTTAATATAGCAATTGGCTGTCAAATAAAACAATTATATATATGTCGGCAAATATAGCAGTTTGGTTATCAAAGACCTCATTTTTCGATATGTATTGCTCATGAAATCAGTAAAAATCTGGAAGAATCACTTTATTTTATCAAAACCTATTTTTACTTTCGCCTATACGAAGTATTGCAATCATCAAAAAATTCGAATTCGAAATTTTGACAAATCCTCACGTTTTAAAACTTTCTGAATCCGAAAAACAATTAAAGGCATTATGTGTGTCTGACAGTCGCTCTATCTGTAAACACGATAACTAAAAATTGCTTTGAACTTAGTGGCTGAAATTTGGTATGTGATAATACGAACAAATTTGTAGATTTCTGTCAAAGGTTGAACGAAATCTGTTCACAAGAAGTCGTTAGAAATAGCATAAGTTCCAACTAAAAAATTCTCGAAAGGAGTAAAGAATTTTATGTTATTTGTGTCTATAAATGTACATTTAAAATATTAAGCAATTTTTTAAGACTGTCCGGTTTTACTAGTCATATTTAAAAAAATATTCTTGACATGATAGAATTTTAAACAGAACGAATTCCACACTTTTTTAACCATAACTGAGTAAATTATAAAGTTTTAAATTTTAGTATTCTATGTCAATCGACGGTTGCTTCGATTAAGTTTTATGAGTTAGTTGACTGAAGGATTTCTTAATGTCTAAAATCTTCTAAACCAATAACTCTGCCAATTTTAAAAATAAAATGCGAACGTCTTTTAGTTTAAAGCGTTAGTGAGATAAGAATATCTTTACTAAATATCTTTAAAAGTATTGAAGAATTGTATAAAAAGGATATTTAGTAATTTTTTAAGCTCTACATGCATTGATTCAGAGAACATAAAGTATAATTCTTTATCTCCTTTGCAGCAATTTTTTTTAATAGAAAGTGCAGAAGAGTGTAAAAATCAGTTGTAGGGTCAAGATTAGAGTAAAGGGGGCTTTTTTATCTAATAGAAAATACAGAAGAGTGTAAAATTCAGATTAGAGTAAAGGAGACCTTTTTTTTCTAATAGAAAGTACAGAAAAATGTAAAAATCAGCTGTAGGGTCGAGATTAGAGTAAAAAGGGACATTTTTTTCTAATAGAAAGTACAGAAGAGTGTAAAAATCAGCTGTAGGGTCAAGATTAGACTTTTTATCTAATAGAAAGTACAAAAGAGCGTGTCGGTATCCTGGCATAGGGGTAGTCGTCTTCACCGAGATCTGAGCGTACTGGGTTCGAGTCCCGGTTTGGGCAGGGTTATTCTTCCGTTGTTCTATCTGTGAGATGTGTGAATGTGCCCTCCTGTAAAAAGGGGTTGTGCAAGCGAATGAGTGATGCGTGAGTAGCTAAGTCGTACTCTTGGCCCTAGTTGGCGCTACTAAAAAAAACAAGAGACGCTCCCCAACCGGCTCAAAATCGGTGTCTTCGTAACAGAGGGCTTGTCCATGGCAATTGCCATAAGAAACAACAACAACAGAAGAGTGTAAAAATCATATTAGAGTAAAGGGGACCTTTCTTTCTAAAGAAAGTACAGAAGAGTGTAAAAATCAGCTGTAGGGCCAAGATCAGAGTTAAGGGGACCTCTTTTTTTTTTCTAATATAAAGTACAGAGGAGTTAAAAATCAGCTGTTGGATCCAGATTAGAGTAAAAGGGACCTTTTGTATTCTCTGTTTTTGAATTGGTAGGCATTCTGTATTTACTGTTTTTTTAAAAAAATTGGACAGAGACAACAAAATTCTAAACGATCTGAATACAAAGTAAGTAGAAAAACATCACATTGGATACACATCTACAATTAGGATATAATCATACAGAATTCACACCTACATTTTTTTAATGCATTTACTACCTCTAAATTGATTGCTCAATCAAAAAACGTTATTTTTTTCACAACAAAGAGCGTTATCATTGCAATCTTCAATGTGGATTGATCAAGTAGTACAGGGGCCCTATTTATAAGTGCACTGTATGAAAAAGCGATAAACTACTTAGATGCATTTTAGTATATAATTCTTACAAAATATTTTAGATATGTATCCCATTTTAGATTGAATCTGTGAACAGTAAACTGCCAGTAAGTTATTGCTTTCTCGTATACGAAGAGAAAGTATTGAAATTGTCAAAAAGGTCGAACTCAAGATTTTGACGAATCTCCACATTTCAGACTTCCCCGAGGCCTAAAAACACATTTTTTGGATTATATCTGTCTATGAAATAACTCAAACGCTTTGAGTTAAGTGGATGAAATTTGGTATACGGTCTCTATTCCGTTAAAAATCCGAAAGAATTTTTCAAATTTTAAATAAATTTGTAGATTTCTCTCAGATTTTTAACGGAATTCGTTCCAAAGAAGTATATCTGCCCAGCTATCTGAATTAAATTAGCACGATAATTATAAACTGAAGAGGGCTCAGTGGATAAAATTTGTAATACAGAATTTACATCTGAAGTATAGATATGCATGAAAACTGGAACTAAACCAGTCAAAGAATTGACCATCTGTCGGTCTGCACTTTTGCATACATGTAAGCAAGATAATTCTGAAAAGAAATGACTTAAATAGATGGAGTTTGGTACATGATTTTGTGACTGCATTTATAGTTCTATTTCAATTTTGGTTTCAATTGTTCGGAAGAAATTGTCAAATATATTTATTCGTTTTTTGGTACTTACATATTAAGTGACTAATCGCTAAACTTGAACTATTAGTGTGTGGCAAAATATTCTTGTCACACGTTAATAGGCTCTTTCATAATTATTGTCTGCTAATGTTATAATGTTAATAACTTAAAGTATATTTTTCTGAGTATACAAGAAAGTTTCAAGATGACCACTTCTGCTGGTTATGTGTATGAAAATGATATCTTAGAAAAAGCTGCCATTTGGGTGGAAAAAATTTGTTATTTAGTCTTATCGCAAGAGTTATAGATAGTAATCAAACTATAAAGAAATCAAATTATGATTCAGTGAGAAGAAATCCAAAACAAATATTTTCTACACGTACCTTGTCGCAAGAATTATAGATAGTAATCAAACTATGAAGAAATCAAATTATGATTCAGTGAGAAGAAATCCAAAACAAATATTTTCTACACGTACCTTATCGCAATATTTATAGATAGTAATCAAACTATGAAGAAATCAAATTTTGATTCAATAAGAAGAAATCCAAAACAAATGTTTTCTATACATACCTCATCACAAAAATTATAGATAGTAATCAAACTATGAAGAAATGAAATTATGTTTCAGTGAGAAGAAATCCAAAACGAATGTTTTCTTCACGTACCTTATCACAAAAATTATAGATAGTAATCAAACTATGAAGAAATCAAATTTTGATTCAATAAGAAAAAATCCGAAACAAATGTTTTCTACGCGTACTTTATCACAAGAATTATAGATAGTAATCAAACTATGAAGAAATCAAATTTTCATTCGATAAGAAGAAATCCAAAACGAATGTTTTCTACACATACCTTATCATTGTAGTGTGTGAAGAAGTTTCGAAAACTCTCGTAGTTCTGTTATGATATTATTTCGTAGTTCTTTTCTATGTTTATATCATTTTAATAACTGTAAATTTGGTGATGATTTGTTTTGTCCTGATATAAAAGATATCACTGGGTAATATCAAATTTGATTTAGCCAGATCACAAACACAATTATTTATAGCAGTGATTAGGAGTAAAAACATACATAAATCGGGGATGAAATTGTGGCTATGATTTTATGGCTTTAATCACTCATTTAGAGACCAGTTATGATTATTCTAAATTTTGCCTCAGTTTTGCCCGGCAGGGTGAGCTTCGGTTTTTTTTGGACAAAAGTGAAGTGAAGAGGAGTAGAATGGATTTCCTACTCTAAAATGACTCACTGAATCCTAAAAATGGTCTTTGGAAGAATGGCGATTTGTTCCTGATTGTATTGAAAAACCACTGAAAATTTAGTAAGAGATAATATTCATATTATTAAAATTTAGGTTATCGCTTTATGCAAAATTTTATAGTCTCCGATTTTGTAACTGTCTTTGAGAGTGAATATATAGCTTTCGAGTAATCTTGGAAAAAATGAAAGAACCCTTTTCTTTTTTATCTAACAGCTAAAATAAGTTTATACCATGGGATGGACTTGATCAACCAAATCGTTAACATAATCCTTGGCAGAAAAGCTGTCTTACAAAGTTAGCAAGTACTATATGGCTGCCCAAACCATCACAGAACCTCCACCATGTTTCACTCTTGGCAACAGCAGTTCTGTATTATAGGCATAGGGTGATGTTCGCCATACATTAACTCAGCCAGATGTGGGAAATTGTTTGAAAGAAGACTCGTCTGGAAATATTACTGTTTCTCACTGCTCCATAGCCCAGGCTTTATGAATTAAACACCACTTTTTCATGTTACGATTATTAGCATCACTGATGAATGGTTTTTGAATAGCAGCTCGGGCAGAAATACCCTGCTTATGGAGTACGATAACTGATTGTTCAAGCGAACGTACCTTAAAGCTAAACTTGGCAATCTTACAATTACGGCAACCCCTTTACACGCCTTAAGCGGCGTTCCTACGACCTGTCCGTCTGCAAACAGGACACACTTTTCTCCCTTGCCCCTCTCTTGCGTTTTCCAGGGTGCTTTGAGTTGTCCAGTTTACCGACAAATTGTCGTGATTGTCAAATTGTGAAGATTCACGGGTCGTTGGAACATGGCTTTACCGGTCTAGTTTGTCAGAGGTTCATTAGAACGTTGACCCGCATCGGCTCACCAGCCACCGTAGCAGCTGTAAACAGTTTCAATTTGTAAGGCTTAAGAAAGCCAACCGCAATGCAATACCGCAATCAGCCATGTATAACTACTCACCCCAAAAGGAGTGTATATAGTTATACATAAAGAAGTTAATCAAAGTATAGTCCACTGCTCACTTCGAATCACCATTGATTGTTTTGTACTGGCAAGGTTTGTGAGCATGATGTATATTTCAGCAGTAACTTTGGCAGCTGTAGTTTGCTTCTTTTTCGTCACAATCCTCTTTAATGATCATCTGTCACGATCATTTAGCACACACTTTCGTCCACGCTATGATTTAGAGGATGACGGTTTTACACATTTTAAATAAGCGGAATCAATCTTTAATGCAGTACCTTTTGAAGCACTTAGCTACCTTGCTTATGGAAGCATCCAGGATGCGCGATCCAACAATTTGATTATGTTTGAAGCCTGCTAGCTCTGACTAGGGCTGGGCGATGACGGAACTTCATCATCGCGATATATAGTCCAACGCAATATTTTTGGATATATCGTGATATCATTATTTATTTATAGATATTATAAATCATAAATAGCGTCTCTTAACGTATTGACTGATCAGAACGACTCCAAATGAAAGGAAGTTTCAATTTATATAGTAAAAATATTTGTTTCCTTTTGAATAAAATAGATAGAAAATAATTTTGTTAAAACACTTTTAATAAAGTGTGTTAATGCCAAAGCAATGTCTGTATGTTACAATTTATAACATTACGTTTAAACCAAGTATTTTTATGTACTAGAATATGACAATGTTTATAGAAATATTAATAAAAATTCTGTATGAAGGACAATAAAAATAAAGAGCTACAAAAATAAACACTAGCCGGTAACCAAGACAAATTCGAAAACGTAGATTAATTGTGAATAGGGATGACGAATATTTTACGAGCGGTTATTACGTAACCAATATCATAAAGTCACAAATACCAGTGATCAATACTTTTCAAAGAGGGGTGTGATTCAAATCCTTGATACGATCTTCCTTGTGATATTTCTATTACAGGTTTTGGATCACAATAGAAAGTAACAATCGATTCGATCTGTCCAATGGAAGCTCTGGAACAAAACAGAAAAGGATAAATCTGTTAATGGGTTGAAAAGTGAACGGACCGGTTACTCTAGGAATTATCGTATCATTGAATTGCATATCACTGAAATTTATCGGAGCGGTGACATCAATGGAAAGTGTGAAGTCGCCGCTCCACTTCATGAGAGTTACCTTGACTTTCCGATATTCGCATTTGGTGATGCACTATTCCATACAAATCATTTTTAATTACTTGTGACATGACTTTGCATATATTCTGTTTACTGCTGTCTCCATCTATTGGTAGAATATAAAACTAAAGTAAACATTTTAAAGAAATGACATATATTAATTAAAATTTTTCAGAAAATGGTTTACTCCAATAAAGAAATTAAATAAATAGTTTTGAAAACAAATCAAATTTAAGAAGTAAACTGAAATAGATAAATTAATTCAATCACACGTCACTTAAATTAGTAAATTATTAATTACAATTAATAAATTTTATATTTAATTCTAAGAAAGAATTTTTAATTAATAATATGATTGAAATAATAATATGATGGAAAAAATATTTAGAAATAAGAATAGCAAAATTATTTGTTATTCAAAAAATCGTGGATTATGCATCTCTAATTGTGAATATCGATTTATTGTATCATAATTTAACGTTAGCTCCTAGGCGAAAGCGGAAATATAACGGAATTTCTTTCTTTTATGCGAGTGCGCTTAAATGTGAAAATGTGAGCTGCGATTAAAATTGTGAATTTATTCTGAATCCGTCCTTTTTTGTTCTTATTTCTGAAGATGAATATTTAGCGATTAAACAAAGAACAGTCAAAAGCCTTCCGATTACCGCAATTATTTTTCCATAATGGTATGATTCAGTTAGAGAACAGAAAACAGTTTATTCCAAAATGGCATGCTTAAAACAAGTAGTTTTATATATATTAAAATATGACAATATTTCTAGAAATATCAACAAATTTCTGTATGAAGGTGAAAAAGAATGAAGAAAAAGAAACACTAACGACGACCAAAACGAAATCGAAAACGCAAATTAATGGTGAATATCGATTTATTGTGAACTACTATTCATAATCATGATTTCAATATATCGATTTTTTTCAAAAACCGGCATCAAAAAATCGATTTTTTTTTCTATAAATCAGAAATCGCCACAGTGATGATCGCTCTGTGATGATGGAATTGCAACTTTATTGAACAGAACAACAAATGACCTGCGCATTGAATTCACGTCGTTGTATAGATGGCGGCAGTAGATGAAACCTACATAGCCATTTCACTAGAATAAACATTTCTTTATAAGCATGCATTTCACAATCTATATCCATATTTTTGTCCAATCCCTATATTTCTACAATTCTGATAATTAAATTTCTAGAGGGTAATAAGTTCTTAATTTTGAAAGATGAAAAATATCAGCAACTTTGTTTGCTTTTAGAAATTTGGCTTGATCCACCTACAAGACAAATGCCTGAATCTTTATGGGGATTGAAAGGAACGGTAAGGCGCAACTCACATCACTGGTGACAGCGTTTGGCAAAGAGTAAATAAGAAACTTTATCTACCTATATAGCAAATGCCGGAATCTTTACGGCGATTGAAATAATGGTAAGCCGCAACTCACATCACTGATGCCAACGTTCGGCAAAGAGTAAATAGTAAACTTGATCCACCTATATAACAAATGCCTGAATCTTTAAGGCGATTGAAATAATGGTAAGCCGCAACTCACATCACTAGTGGCAACGTTCGGCGAAGCGGAGATAGGAAACTTGATCCACCTATTTGATAAATGTTTGAATCTTTACGGCGATTACTTGAAAAATTAATCATAATCGTACGTTACTTTTGCTAACAAATCCATTCGATCTTTTCATACTTTTGCTAGCAAATATTCATGGTCCGTCGGATTTTTAAAATAGCCTTGATATACATTGCACCACCACAGCATTTCCGGCTCTTTTATGTGCATAAATTTAATCACTTATTTAATATTTGCGCGTAAAGTCTAAATTCATCATCAAATTGATCTTTTTATTCATCCATCTTCAGTTAGGAAAAAAAATCAAGATTATTTAAGGGAATTTTTCCTTTCCATTGTTTCAGGGTATCCCTCTTCGTGTACTCAGATTTCCCTTTATTTTAATTCCTCCTGATTGAGCATGAATATTAACAATGCAATCTCAATTTCTTTTATTTTTCTAATAAGGCATTTAATTAAAAAAATGTACTTCTAGTCAAATAGCACCTGTAATATTGAAATTGGGTTCTAAATATATTTCTGTTGTTGAAAATTGGCCCATGAGATGAAATTTGAAAAATATGTAATACGAAAATCAGGAAAAAATTAGGAAGACAATTTAAAAAAGTATTAAGAAGTAATAATTAATAAATTATATATATATATATATATATATATATATATATATATAGCCCGTAAAATTTTAGCAAATACAGAATTAGTTAGTATGATTTTAGTTTAGATCGTGAAGATGATGCTGTGACATAGATTAACTAACCACAAACGACTTCAAGGAATACAATTTCTTAAAGATTATCGAATGTTGCGGCTGAAGTGCCACATCTAATTTTCTATTCAGAACAAATGACAAAAAGTTTGAAAATGAATGCAAATTTTTAACGATAATTATTAAGCATACTCACATTGAAACGCACAACAGCATATGATTAGATAGACATTGATTCTTGTTTTCCAGAAATCGTTATAGATCATGAGATTTTCCGAAACATGCCCGTGTAGAGCTCCTGGGAAAAGATTTCATTTTAATTACTTTTTATTAATATCGGCAAATAAAATTTCATTCTTGTATTTTATTTATTCAAAATGGCAACACTAGACAGGTTTTTTTTTGTAAATTTCAGTCGCAATCCTCTAAATCTTTCAGAACGAAAATAAAGGATTTAGCTAAAATAATTTTGAAAAATTATTTTAAATCTTTTTAATTATTACTTATTGAAAATTTTGTAAATTAAAATTTCTATACTAAAAATTATCTTTATGAAATCAAAAATCTTATTATAATTATTTATAAAAAAATTATTAAGCTAAACGAAGTAAAAATGGCTTCATTTAAGTTAGGTAAAAATCATCAATATAGAGTGTAGAATTTTAAGTTGCAGCAGTTGCACGGTGATGTAGTATGAAAAGCAAATGCCTTGAATTTGCATTAAAATAAATGTTATTTCCATTAAACATTACATTATCCATTGGACACTGGGACATTTTTTAAATTAAAATTTGAAAGTTGTAAATCTATATCCTCTGAAATATTTGAATGTATATAAACCCTGTATATTATTATTTCTATTATCTAAAACAGAAAAATGATTAATAATTTTAAAATTATCATCATAAAAGAAAAATATATTCAGTCTTCATGATTTTCAAAAGTTAAAAGAAAGAACTGATTCAGTCAAATAGACAAAAATGACAAACCAAATAATACTTCAATCAAGATTTTATTAAATTTGTACTTAAGGATATGTTTCGTACATTTTATAAGCAAAATTATATTTCACCAAAAGCTTATGAAAAATATTGGCTAATGGTTTGAGTTGTCTGCCCGACAGAGTAGTAATCAACTGAACCAATATTAGCAGAGCCAAGAATTGCCACCAAGGCTGATACCAATTCCAATAATGCCTGTACAAGGACATCACATCCTGATAAACCAGGATTACTTGAACTGATCTGAGACACCAAACCATTCAAAGCTCCAGAAACCGCTGCACCATTGGAAGGTCCACTAGAAACTAATGAAGATACAGTGGACGACACTCTGGACGAGGCGGCAGGAGAAGATAAACGAGAGGCTGCAACAGATACTGTAGCTGAAGCAGATGGGCCATAACCACCAGCACCACCAGGTCCAAATGAACCAGGTCCAGATGGCCCTTGGCTTCCAGGTCCAGATGGCCCTTGGCTTCCAGGGCCGTATCCTCCAGGTCCACTTGTTGCAGCGGCGGCTGCGGCTGCGCTTGCTCCACCAGGACCTTGACTGCCAGGTCCATAACCTCCAGCCCCACCAGGTCCGTATCCACCAAGTCCAGATGACCCTTGGCTTCCAGGTCCATATCCTCCGGGTCCACTAGCTGCAGCGGCTGCGGCTGCACT
>JAPMOR010099109.1:68330-109689 GCA_026543865.1 Argiope aurantia
TTAATCTCGTTACCTTTCATAACACAAATATGCAATTATCAGCCATGGAATAAATGTAAAATTAATTAGCGATAACACTCTCCAATTGCAATTCTATTTAGCAACTGGCTGCATGAAGATTAGTTAAAATATCGTGCATCAGGCTTTATTAATTTCGTAAGCTTTCATAGCATAAATAAACAATTACGTATAATAGAATAAATGTGAATTAACTGACAATACTACTTTGCATTTCTAATTCTGTTTAGCAAATGGTTAGGAGAGGACTTATTAAAATATTGCGTAATACATTCTTTTAATTTCATTATCTTTCATAGCACAAACATTCAACTATCATCAATGGGATAAATGTAAATTAATTAACGATACCACTCTGTAATTGCACTTCCATTTAGCAACTGGCTGGATGAAGAATTATTAAAAGGTTATGATTTTTTAATTCCGTAATCTTTCATAGCACAAATACGCAATTACCTATTATAAAATAAATGTGAATTAACTGATGATATTTCTTTGCATTTTTTAATTCTGTTTAGGAACTGGTTAGGAGAAGAGTTATTAAAATATTGTGTAGTACGTTCTTTTAATTTCGTTATCTTTCATAGCACAAATATGCAATTACCTATAATGAAATAAATGTGAATAACTGACGATACGATTCTGCGTTTCTAATTCCATTTACCAACATTATGTGAGAAGAATAAGTAAAATATTGTGCATTACATTAGTTAAATTTTTTTATCTTTAAGAACATAAATAAACAATTATTCAAATGTAATGAATAAATTTAAGTTAATTTATGATACTACTATGAGTGTATAATTCTGTTTAACAGGTGGTTAGAAGAAGAGTAGTTAAAATATTTTCATAAATATGCTGTCATATTAAATGGAATAAAAATTCTATTTTGGAAAATAAATATTCAATGTAAATTAAGTGACTCTGCATTTATAATTTTGTTTATTCACTGACTGGAAGAAAGAAAGTTAAATCATAGTATAATATGGTCTTTTAATCAGTTGCCGTTCATAACAATAATATGTAATTTCTAAGTATGGAATATATGTTCCTTTACAGGAAATAAATATTCAGTGTAAATTAACTGACGATACTACTCTGCATTTGTAATTTTGTTTATTCACTGGCTACGAGAAAGAAAGTTAAATCATAGTGTCTTATGGTCTTTTAATCTATTTTCTTTTTTTCCTTTTTTTGCATGAGTATGTATTTACCTATAGTGATGAAAATCAGTATGTACTTACCTATAAATGATGAAAATGAGTATGTACTTACCTCTATGATGCAATAAATAGTTTTTCGAAATGATACATTTAAATTTTAATCACTAATATTATGTTTATAATATCAGCAGATATTTATTCCAGATGTGAAACTCAACTACTGCTTTCTACGTAAATGGATTTCAATCTTTACATGTTGTTGCTTTATGCACGCGCTTGTCTTTCGCGTTTGCAAAATTATCGAAAATATTTTCAAATTCTCTACAATTGTTGGCTAATTTTTCTTCGATTATTTTTTCCGCTCACACTGTTTTATAGGTAAGAAGTAAAAACTATTATAACCATAAACCTGAAGATGTAAGTAAACATACCAAATTTAACATAGGTAATCAATCTCCAAAAAAAATGTCATAAGCGAAGAGAAAATATTAAAGACAGAAGAATTAAATCGAATTAATATTGTATATTCTATATTAATTCATGTAGTACAATAACCTGCCCAATATTGGGCGATGTCTTGCAATATTATATGCCATTATAAATGCTAGACAATACCATACAATGTTGCCCAATATTTAGGTGTTAACTGCGGAATTCCATTCAACGAAAATTCGCTGAATGGAATCCAACGAAAATTCGGCTGAATGTGTTGTTGTTCTTTGCAATAAAATGCCAATCTTACTTTAGCGTCATTTTTTTTTCTTTCTTTTTGCACTTGAAGAGGTGAAGTTATTTTTTTTGTTGTTGTTGTTTTTCATAAATTATTTATCTTCTGATCTCTGAGGCAACCGAATTTTATTTTAACTTCGTAATTTGGAGTGTTCGGATTTTTAAACTAAACTCGGATTTTTAATTTTATTTTCTCGATTTGAATTGTGGTTTGAATTGTTTTATTTTATTTATTTATATTGCTGTATTTACTTTCATAATTCTGATATTTCCGAATTTATACAATCTAGGCTCATCGCCTCTTCCCAAATTTCGTTTTAGAAATCTATATAGTTTAGAAATTAATTATATATATATGGTGGATATGATATAATGTCAGAATATAGAAAACCCTTGAACACATGTAATTTAGATATTGTGCAGACAAAGAAATATTACTTTTTTCTCTGTAAGAAAAAATAAATCTTTAAAGAATTATGTTTCGCCGTCAAAAGGCTAAGAGCCTATAAGAGCTTCACTGATATAAAAATTTTAAGATTAATTTTTGAATAACTTGGGAGCTTACCGAAATCTGTTTCTTTTGATCTCCAATTCTTGTAAATAGGCATATTTCAAGTTCTAATATTTAAAAGGTTAAAATATTGCACATTTTCAACAAAGGAAAAATCAAAATAATAATGTACAATATTTTACAAAATTGCCCAATACTTTGTGCCACTAACATTGTCTACAGCAACACGTCTTGCGTGCCATAGACTTTCGAATATTTACAAACAAAAATATAACTTGGGAAATACTGAGAATCCGCTTCTTCCTTAGAATTCTCTTTCCGGTTGGTCATACTAAATAAAATATTCTTCACAATGTAATATTTTTTATAAAAAAAATTCCGCTCTTTTGTAATAAACACTGACTGATTTACGATACTCGATTTTAATTATTTTTAAGAAATCAACAACCGCCCGAAGCAAGTGAGATGGGCACTGAAATGATTTAAAATTGTTTTAAATGATGATGTTCAAAGCTTCATAGCTCAATCAGTGTCAGTCGCAGGAGAATGGAACTTTTTGTTTAAAAAATTAAAAGTTCAAAAATATTTTACTAAATATGGTTAATACAAATAGGAGAACTGTATAAAAATTCAGATTTCATAATCTTTTCGGCCGTATAGTTAATGACTCAGTTGGAAGAATTTGTCACTTTCTATTAACATAAATATTAGTTAGGTTAATAGTTTAGACATTAGCTATTGGATTAGAGTGAGCATCCTGTAACAGAAAAGTAGAAAGAATTAGTCTTTTTAAAACTTAAGAATATCAATAGCATTTCTAAATTCTAATGCTATATTGTGAATTTTATTCAGTACATTAAAAAAAATAGTTCAATTACATTTAGATAGTGTATAATGCTTTTAAACAAAACACAAAACAAAAAATTACAAAATTTACAAATGTTTGACAGCCTAAGTGAATCATTAACATAAGTTAAAAGTTTCATTTTTACAAAATTGTTCACTAAATGTTCGATATGTTGCCATTTGGAAGGGTACCAGGAATCGTGGCTGGTTCCAGAATATTCAGCGTTCAGTGCGAAATTATTGTATATATCATATATGTAGAAAGGGGCTTTCCCTTCAATACATATGCTTAACTTTCATAGAATCAAAGTACACACATATTTTTTTATGTAATATATTCCTTCTCTGCAATAATGCTTGCTATTGTATTTAGTCGGCAGGCATATAGCACACATGAGGTGTCCAGTTTATGATTGGAAATTGATACCTCTACAAGCTCAGCGCTGGAACCAATACTGCAAAAAAAACAACATATGCAACTTTATAAACCGTTGAAAACTGAATGCCAGGCTGTGCATATTGTCTTTAAGGTCCAAGAGAGATGTGGTATAAGTTTTTGAAGTATCTTCTCAGTCAAAAATCGCAAGGGTTCAATTTCGGAAATTTAGCTGACCAGGTCATGGCTAATGATACGTTCATCAGTAAAATTTGAACAGAGTACCAGCTTCACATGATGAGTTATGCGCTGATGAATATCATTTTTTATAAAAAAAGATAAAATCCATCTCATTCTGCTTCTTTTCAAATTTCATAAAATTCTGAAGAATAATTTTTGTCACGAGTTGCTCGCAAATTTCTAATTATGCAAATTGAATTCAGATCTTACCACCATCAGTGTAACATACCTTCCAAAAACTGGTAATATTTGAATAATGTTGGCTGAATACACCGAACAGCTGATATAAAACTGAATATGCATTATTGACGATCAATTTCTATTTCAAGCTAGCTGCGTAGAATTCTTCAGATCTTGTCAAAATCAATATGACCTCTTTCTAGGATATAAACAGGTTATGTTAAATAATACCAAACATGCAGAACTGCTGATTTCATACTGAACATGCATTATTGATGATCAACTTCTATTTCGAGTTACTTATACCCTTCAAACAACCTTACGCCACAAACAGCTTCTAAACTTTTTTTTGCGTGTGTTGTTAACTCCCCTTTCTGACCTAGCTAACTCGGCATTAACCAATCAGTGCACTGCTGCCTGAATAAACCGTCCACAGATCTTGACGTCAATATTAAAATAAGCTCATTTCCATATTCAAAACTGAATTCCTCGAGCAGTAGTTGTGATTAGAATGCGGCGCAGGTAACATCTTTTTCAAACTTCTCTTTTTATCTTAAATGTTCGTATTAAATGGAACTGATCCTAAGATTTAAAAATTGAATTTTCTTCGAAATATGTAAGAAAATATTTCTTAATAGGTATTGAATGTTGTCTGTTATAACCTTACTTTTGAATTTAATATTACTACACTTTTAATGATTTTTTTTTCAAGAATTAGAAGTTTGTTGTTCTATAAATCTTAGTCTTAGTTTCAATTCTGAAGATTCTAATGAGATTGAACGAAATATCTATTATTACTGAAGAATATTAATATAATTTTGGATATCGCGATTTCCATATTTAAAATTCCTTTTGAATTTTTTAAGCTGCATTCCAATTAGTATTAAATTTAGGAAAAGACTTTTTCTGTATTTGATTTATGTTTTAAAAATTGATTTATTCAAATTTATAATTCAAACTTAATTATTTATTAATTTTATTGATTTAAATTAATAAATATTAAAAATTATCTTTCAATCAAAATATGTAAACAAATGCTTTGTAATAAGTATTGAAAGCTTTCTCTTGTAAACTCAAATTTATTATTTCAATAGCCTGAACTATTATTTGAAAATTTTCGAAATTCTGTGTACTTTATAAACAATATTAAGAATATAATTTTCGATGTTGAGGTATCAGCATTTAAAATTCTCTTTGAATTCTTCGAGCTGCGCATTAGCAATATCATAATCATTCAAAAATTCTAATTTCATATTGAATTCCTATCTTAATAAATTATATTTAATAATTTACTTTTTTAAATAAAAATCCCACTGTTCGAAATTTTAGATTTGATTTTTCATTTAAAAGATTCGGGTTTTTCTATGAATCTTCAAAATTCAGTCGCTAATTTGGCTATATGTGATTTAACGAACTAACTGCTGTTCTTAAAAAATATACTAATGCTATTTTCAATGTCTGTAAAATTATGTAAACATTGCTCAATCGATGGGATAATGTTATGTTACGCATTTACATGTAACGGTATAATGCTACATCTAACTTCTAAACAGCAATAATTACGCCTTCTTTCTATACGTCTAAAATATTTGTTTCCTTTCAAAAGAATTACATTATTTCATTATAAAGAAAAGTCTAAAAGCAGCTTTAATCTAAATTTTTAAAGATAAAATAATTGCAGTTGCACTTATTGCTTGAAAGGCATTTAATTGCAAATAATATAATAATTGAAAATTTGATTCATTTTCCATTGCTTTAAATTCATTCTGCCTTCTTTTTTCGCTGTTAAAGGCTGAAAAGTGAAATAAATTTTATAGTAGTTTTTGCTAAATATTCGTTTTGGAGAACATATGCAATGTCTCATTTAAAATTTTGTTAAAGTGATCAATTTTGAATGTTTGTAAATTAAAAAAATTTTTTACTAATATAAATGGCAAATTTTTTTTAATTATATCTTTTTTAATTTATCCGTATTTGCGCAGTAACCGATTTAGTATTAGATTATTTTCTGTGATATTTTTTTAGTATTATTCTTTGGTGAAAAAAAGTTGTTTAAGAATATTATCAACTCTATCCACTTGTAAGTTAAGCAGTTTCTTTCTTTCTTTTTCTTCTTTTTTTTTGCTATAAAACAACAGGAAAGATTAAATATATTTCATCCTCGTTTAATATATCAGTATTTAATTAAGTAGTGTTTAACATCTGTATTTAATTAACATAAATATTTAGTTAATATCAGTGTTTATCTATAGCATTAAAATATATCCGACATTAAGCACAAAATTCTTTAAAACAGCAATTCATTTTCATTTTTTTAAATTAATAATTTGTGTTGCATCTTTTACTTTGAAAAGGCTGAAAAAATGTTTTATCAATAATTTTTCTATTTATCCATATTAATTTAGAATAAATGAAAGGAATTGAAATTTGTTTGTAGGAATTGAAATAGAAACAAAAATTAAATTTTAAAAATGTAATTGATTTTGGAGCTTACAAAATTTTTACCGTAAAAATGTTGAAAACAAAAAGTAATTTTTATTATCACCATGTAATTGTATTCGTATTTATATATAATACTCAAAAGTATTAATAATTTGAGTAGATTGAGATTTCTATTTTAATTTGAAACGATGATTTTAATGAAATAACCCTTAAATAGCATATAAAAAATTGTTTGATCTTTAATATTCTACCACCGCTTCAATTTATATACTCAGAACACATAAAAAAAATCAGAAACTGATATACTAAAACAAATGTAAGATCGTTAGACATATAAGTAACTGTGTATCTCTATAAGATTTTCAACCCAAAAATTTTTTCTGAAAAATATAGTAAAATGGACGTAATTATATAATTTTATAAATCATTCGCACTTAAATAATACTTAGTTATGCAATTAAAAAAAAGTTCAAGAATTCATTTTGATTTGAAACCAGCAAATGTTTCCAATGGAATAATGTTTAAAAATCTAACAAAATGTTGAATGATATTTATATAAGAACTAGAACAATTGCATTAATATTTATTTCAGTGTGCAATTTATTCTGTTAATATGGAACAGTTAATTTTAAAATAGACTTTAAAGTGAAAGTTTAAATCTGTTTTAACAAACAGTTTTTAAAAAATAAATAATAAATAAGTAAAATCTATTTAAATAAATCTCATTAAAGTGTATACTTAACATGAAATCTTTAGAAAGAAACTTAAAAATAGTCCTGTAATGGTTTTTCTTTAAACAAAGTGTAAGAAAATTACAACACGAATGAATTCGTTAATTTTTTTTTCCGAATTAATACGTTCTGAAAAATACATAATCTTTATACTTTTAAAACAAGCGAAATTTTATTGATACATTATATAATTTACAATTTTATCGATTTATTATCTAAAGCAAATTTCAAAATATATTAATGAAAACGTGAAAAAAAAAGGTTTTACTTTCAGATTTTGTTGCATTAATGTTCATTCCTTTATTTTGTTGTAATTAAATTATGAAGCATTATTTTGTAGCAAAATAATGTCATGGAAAAATTGACATTTTCATTAAACTTGATAGCACAAACTTTATGTTTTCCGAAAATTTTGATTTTTACATAAATAAAACTAAATTCCATTCTCTTTTTTATGTTTAAACTTTTACACAAAAATCTATCAGATTTGAAGAAAAGTTTAAAAATTCTATGTAACTTGGAAACTTACACAATGATCAACTTTGTTAAATTCGATGATCCTTCATAAGTGCTTTTTTTTTTATTTTCAAACCATGATATTTTATTTTTAATAAATATGCATCTTTTTATGCAAAAGTTTTAACCCTTTAAAGGGCTATTTTTTCTAGTCATTATATATTAAAATAGTTTTAGGATTGTGATTGGCTTAAGAAAAGTGACTCCTTTAGCTTATTAGATAAATTTCTTTTGATTAATTAATTAATTTGGTTAATTAATAATTAAGTAATAAATCAAGACACACCGTTTTGTGTGACATAAGGAAATGAAGCATCTAAGTTTCCGTCTGATTGAAATATTTGTCAGAACTTACACAAAACTACATAATTCCATACAAAGATTGATGAATTTAGTGGGAAGCATACTTCCCATGGTCCTAGAAAGGGTTAAAGTTTAATTTCTTATACAGAAGCTTTATTTATTTTTGAAAATTGTTATTGCTGCTCAACAATACCTAAAATAAAAAGTTCAAATTGTAAAATAAAAAAGTGGATAGATAATAATACCAAATAAGATATATAATAATAATAAATTCAAATGACAACTTACAAGTTTCATTACAATTTCCAAATTTCTCTAAATCCTCCTTAGAAGTCGTCAATATGCATTTATTTCAATCTGAAAAGAAAGGGTATGTATTATATTTTCATAAAAAATCATCTTTTAAAATAATATTTGCACAGAATTCCTTTCCCAGGTTTTAATAAGAATCATATTTCTATGATGTTTATTATCATCTGTTAAACGTTTACATTTTTCGGCAGTAAATGATAAATAAAAGATAATAAAAAAACTATTTCCTTGTTTAGAGCCATTAGTAACTAAAAGTAATGATTGGAATACAACGAAATTCCGTATGAAGAATATGAAATATATTTGGATATGAATTATGCAAAAAAGGGAAAAGAATCGGATGTTGCAGTAGCAATACTTTATACATGGGAAAGTTCAGACATTATAAAACAGTAAGTGAAGTAAAGACAAGACATTATACATGGGAAAGTTGAAAGTTTAGACATTAAAAGATAGTAAGTAAGTAAGGACAAGACTTTATACATGGGAAAGTTCAGAAGACAGAAAATGTTACACGTGGCCCAGGGGATGATAATAAATAAAAATTTATGTTCTGTGAATTTGGAACTCTACATCATTTATTGTTGTATATATATATACATATTTTATCATTCAAACATTTGTAAAATTTTGAATTATCTATTTTCCGTGTGTTCAGTGAGACCTGTTTCCATTCCCATAAAGTCAAAACATACTTACTTTATTTAAAGCTTTTTTTTTTTAATTCATTTTTGTATCCTTTAAATAGTTTGTATAGGAAATTTGGCTTCATTCTGCTCATTAATGTTCGCTACTTCAAACAGAGAAATCTTCAAATATCTTCAAACAGAGAAAATTATTTAATGGTCGTCTTGCATATTTCTGATATGAAAATCCAGCCATCGAATACAAGTTCACATGAAATCTGAATAGTCAAGTCTAAGCATTAAAACAAATTAATGTGATATTTCTAAGAATTAAATCAAAATTAAATTTACTGTAGTTTAAAAATAATAATTCCGTGTTATTTAAAATAAAATTGTCTTTTTTACCACTTTATTTATATACATATGTAATCGATATTCTTTCCTAATTGTGGATTTCTTGCCAACGGCCGCAGTTAGATCGATTAAAAAATATTAGCCTACTTGCCAAATAAACAATTTTGAAACAACCAAATTTATGAATTATCTTATTACAATAATATCAAATATTTTGACAATACTGCATGTTCACATTGACTTATTAAGTATTAAATATAAATTTTAGTACAATTAATTGCTTATTTATCATATGTTGAAGTACTAATTATTCATTTGTATTCCCGTCAATAAATCCTAGTAGGTGTATGAATAAGTAACTTATATAATTTTGTACGCAATAATTTAAAAAAATGCATGACAATACGAGATGAAAAAAGTATTAGCAAACTGCGAGGTGAAAATAAGTATTAGTGACCTAACTGCCATTCATGTTGAAGCATTTGTTCTAACGTTGGATCAGTATGAAAATCCCAGTTCCATAGAGCGTCATCGACCCGCCTGAGATCTTTTCAAACTTCTAACTGCTGAGGAACCTTTTCAAGGGTGCAACTAGAACTACAAGGAAAACTGTATTTCGCTTCAGATGCTCAATTCCCGTTCATCCGATGCTCAATTTCCGCTCAAATATCCGTTTGGATCCATGAAAAGGTTTCTCGGCGGTCAGAAGTTTGACGGCAAACCGGCCATACGACAGTAACTCTATGAGCAGTCGACGATGATTTCTATGAGATTTCAGATTCTCAAACTGATCCAGCGCTGAGACAAATGCTTCAACATGAATAGCAGTTAGGTTAAAAAGTAATGAATTAGTCATTCACATCAGTTTCATTTTGCCATGCTTTGCATTATTTTAAAATTATAATTGTGTTTAAAATTATGTGTTACTTGTTAAATTTAGTATATTATAACCAGTTGGTGATTCTATTTTCCTATAATCTATGATAATAATTAAATGCCTTTATATGTAAGATTTTCATATAGTTTTTTTTTCTTTTCTTTCATATTTATCAATTAATTTATAATCGTAGTTAATTTTCAAAGAATGTCTTATCATTTTCATCATTTTTCCTAAGATATTCAAATGAAAAATTTATATATAATCCATTATATAATTTTTTTATGTAAACATTCGATTGTGATTATTAGCGAGTCACCTGATCCATTACATTTGAGGTTTGCTTTACCAGTATTGTTAGAAATATTTAATGAAAATAATTATTACGTCATAGTAAATACTTGTATCGCACTTGACGAAAAAGGAAAAGTAAGCTTTATTTAACACCAAATGAATTTAAAATAACATTACTTGTTCATTCTACTTTTAGACACTCCGTTTGTGGCAACACTAATTAATAACTTTCCAGCTTGTTTACCTTATTCAAGTAACTGAAATGTGAAAATAATATTTTGGCTAACAATCGTTTGAATATTTAAGCAATACACGTGTCAACTTTCCATTATTTCTTTAAATTATAATGGGGCGTTCAGCGATAGCAGATGAAGAAAAAAAACCAAACTGCCCAAGATACAGGTCAATCATGCGTCCTACGAAGCATCGCTAGGTAAGCGCATCACTTTTTTATATTTTGTTTTGCTAGTCATGCGAATCATTCGCTTTACGAAGTGCTCGTTAAGCAAAGTTTAAGTGGTATTTAAGTAAAATTTAAAAAAAAAAATTAAAGATTAACTTAAAATAAATCATTAGTATTTCAAAAATGTATTTAAATGTGAAAATAAATTCAGTAGTTGCTTAATTTACTTAATGAGGAGCTTTATATTAAACTCTATCTACAGCCATCAGATGCCTAAATCTACTACTGACGGAAGCATAAATTTTGCAATAGACAATAGATTTACTTTCCTCATCTGGAGTCTCTATCGCTGAATCAAGATAAAGGACGGGATAGCAATCGGTAGTTTTAAGTGCCCACTTCTACGAATGAAAATATTCATTGAAAATTTCAAGTTAATGTAATATCACTTTAATTATTTGATCGTTTATCCCAAATCATAATTAAATGTGATTTAGGATAATTTTTGTGATTAATGGCTTAAAATACATTTTAATCGCAATAGTACTGAATCGATATTCGTAGGCAGACGATAGCACTAATGCCGATATTTCGTTACGAAACTAGTAGGGCTGGAAATTTAACATCGGCTATAACACAAAGCATAAATGAATGAACGGGTATGAAATATTTATATTTTCAAGACTATTGTATACAATATAATAAGAAATACATAAAATAAAAAGCAACATTCAATTTTTTTCAGCTACAAATGTTAAATGGGTGCATCTTTCATAACATGACAAAAACTAATTCTATCGACAAGTTTTTGTTCCACCCCACCTGTTAATGGTGCTTAATACAGCATTCTTTACATTCATCAACAACTTTCGACAATGGGGTTTATAAACAAGATATTTGATATAATTCCATATAAAGAAACCACATTGGGTAAAAAATTGGAATCTTGATACTCATGTGAGAAAGAGTAAATCAGTGTTACTTCACAAGTCCATTTCAGTGTTTTGGAAACTCTTCGAGTAGGTTACAAACATCCAAATCTTTATGAGATGGACCCCATCTTGTTGAAAGGTAAAATTTGTACTATCCTCTCGTAATTGTGGAAACAACCATATTTCCAGTACGTCCAGATAATTTCCACCTGTTGATCGAATTTATTCGATTCGATGTTTTCGATTTTTTAAAATTTAGTTTCATGTTATACCATTTATATTATCTATCATAATTTTGAAAATATAAATGTTTAAAATCCGTTCATTCAATTTTACTAACTCTGTTAATTACATCTGATACAAATACTAGCTTGTAATCTCTATTAATCATTCGATATTGTCAACAATGTTCGTTTGTGGAAAAGTTAACTACGATCATTAATTAATGAAGAATGTCAAATTAGAGAAATGCCCGAATCAGTACTGATTCTGCTGCTATTTCAGATGAAAAGATCTATCGATTTGAGAATCTTTGGAACAGTTCAGTAAAAATTCGTGACATTTTTTTTTATCGCTCAGGTAAGAACTTACCTGTTCCTCAGTACAGGAGTCCACATTCTGAGTCCACCTGACTATGATTTGATTCAGAGAAGAAAGAATTATTTCATGGCATTTACTACTGAACTATTTCAGAGATTCTTAATAAGTCATTCCATGTGAAACATCAGCAGAACCGTTATTGATTTATGCGTTTTACTTATTCTACATCGCTGGAAACAAAATGTACAGAACATTAATGTATGGACGTTATTGTATCGAAAGTAACATCGAAAAGTAACATCGAAAGTAGCATCGATGGACGTAACATCGAAAGACTATAAGCATTACAAGCTAATACTTGTATTGCATTAAATGTAATTATATTGTTAAATTTCCAATCCTTGTAGAACTCAGAAATGTCGAAATCAAATTAATTTCATTCATTCGTTAAATTTTACCTACTGTAAATCGTACTGCAAATAAACTTTTTAGCCATTCTCTGTTTAATGTTAAGTTCTATATATCTGACGGATGAAGGACAGAAATATACGCCATAGAGAAATGCGAGTACAAGAAAAATTCAATTTGGCAATTTATAACTTTAGAATTACAATTTTGATTAATTATAGATCAGAGATAAAAAAAAATGTCTATTATGCATAGGATGTATAATGGACATTATCACCTTTCCCACATAAAACACAGCAAAACTTTCTAACTGTATTGTGATTGGAATAGAGACAAACTTCTTTAAAGCAGAAACTTTTATAAAAATTGTTCAAATTAAAAATAATTCCGATGATAAGGTAAAAATAAAACTTTATTTTGATCAAAGAAAGATTAATTAATTACATTAAGCTAGCAAAATGTAGTAAGATAACTTAATCTTCAAATTAGACAATTAAAATGATTAAGCATAAAGTTATAATAAATACGATTATACGTACATACATACCTTTCACACAAAATAAATGCTTTTTTTTTATGTATTCGGGACATCTCTTTTCTATTACGCCCTTGATTTTCCTATAATCTCAATATCTACCATAAATTTTATGTCTCCCTACTTCACGAAATATTACTTTATTCAAATGTTTTGGACTTGCATCAACTGGCACCTACTAATAATTTGTAATAATTTTTTCTATGACATTTTGTTGCTATTGTTTTTCCTTGTGTACAAATTTTAAACATAACGAACTTTTCCATGTATTCTCAATTCTGGTTCTTTTAATAACTTATTTTTACCGTAAAAGTAATTAAAAATCCTCTTTAATTAAATTTGTAGTCAAAAATTTCCGAAAAAAATTCCAGAATAACTGATTTTTTTAAAAACAGTAACTATAAATCAATTTTAGAAGAAACAAAATTCAAATCTTTATGGTAATCATTGCAGCTCTATAGTCTCCCTCAATTCTATGTAGAAAACAATAGGTAATTTTAAGAATTTTATTTTGAACACCAGATGCTCTATGCTATAGACTCTTTGAATTCGAAAAAGGAATTTTCAAAGTTATGTCTATCCGTAAGTGAATACGATAACTTATAAACGGTTTAAGCTAAAAGGATGAAATTTAATACGTGAATTTTACCACAATTTTTTTTATATTTCTATCAAATTTTGAACATAATCCATTTAGAGAAAACTTTCTGCTTGGTTGTTCGACAAGTAATAACTACTAAAAGAGCTATATAGATAAAAAAAAAATTGGTATATCAGTTTAGCATCTAAACTGGATTCTTCACAATCTCAAATTTGCTTGAAATTCGGAACAGTATGCTATTGGTATAGACTTGGGGAGGGGGGAGATATAAAATTTTATTGAGATATGTCAAGTTGCTTTTGAATTATAAATCCCTAAATTTCTCAGAAATGTGGCTAAAAACAGCGGACGGGAATTATTTAATTGTTGTAGAAGTTTTCCTAATTGAGGTAGAGACTTGAGATGGGTGCTATTTTACAGCATTTTTCATGTCCTTTGCTATGATATGGAACATTATATAGATTCAGATAAGAAAAACATTTTCTTAAGACCTAATTTAAAATTTTAATTGTTTTTTCAAAAAGTACATATTTTAAAGTTTTCAAATTAATTCTATAAATATTTTGCATTGTTGTAAATCATATGACAAGATATAAATTTGGGATGATAATGGCTTCATTCTCGGAAAAAAACAACAACAACTAAAGCTTTTTTTCTATTAAATCAACTTTGAATAAATTTCAATTAATGCAATAATGCTAATATAGACATTGTTTGTCTAAAAAGGTGTAATTTACTTTTGAAAGATGTAAACAGCAACAGTATTGTGCTCGAAGGAATGAGAAATAATGATATAACTGACATTTTGAACTTTGTTTGCCTTTTTGAAGTATATAACCAAAGGATGAATTGTGACCTGCTAGCTTCCCTAATGGTAGCTCTGTGTTTCATCTTGTAGGAGTATGCTATAGTTTTTAGAAAAATTACAGATGACAATAAACTCAGATTCTTTCAGATTTTTTTTTTTTTTTTTTTTTTGCGTAGTTAAAGAAAGATCTCTACTGCTTGGCAATGAAATCATGCTGAACTGAAGGATAACCTGCTTCAGGAAAAAAATCAATAAATTCTTCTGAATCTGTAAAATAAATCTTCTCTTAAAATCTGTAGGTTATAGCGGTCAACAGCAATTCGTTAGCTGAAAGGTACATTTTCAGTTGAATTTACAGAAAAGAATTTTTCGAAAATATTACGTACTACTTAGACACGTTCCATTTAGACAATAAGCACATTTTCCCATATTGCAATCAATAAACGATGAATTACAAAGCATTTTTGCAAGGTATTGCTTGTAATTTTGCATTTTAATATTTGTTATAATATTCAATTTAATATTTTTAGTATTTTCTATCATTTGTTTCATGTTTTGGTGAATAGCGCTCATACAGTGTGTGCCACTTTGACCGTCTAATACACTATGTTTACGTCTCAATTCAACAAATTTAGAGAAACCTATTTTTATGCTGATATATTTGTTCTTAAAATGTTTATACGCTTCTTTAAGATTACAAAGTGCAAGTCTTTTTGAAATTTTTGATTGATTTCCATCTGCTTCAGTAACTGTCACATAGTTTTTAATACCTGGCATTTCCTCATGCTCATAAAATGAACCTTTTCTAATTTCCTCGTGCTCATAAGCTGAACCTTTTCTAATTTCCTCGTGCTCATAAGTTGAACCTTTTCTAATTTCCTCGTGCTCATAAGTTGAACCTTTTCTAATTTCCTCATGCTCATTAGATGAACATACAATTCCAACTGTCTTTATTGGCAAGCTTTTCTCTGCTTTTAAATTTAGACCTTCCAAAAAGTCTTTTTTTTTTTTTAAGAATTTATTTTGATTGCTTGATTATGCAGCTTTGTGCATTAAATTTACGCATTTTTTTTTTCTAATGCTCCAATTTTTAGGGAAACATGTTAGAATTAATAACTTTTATTTTTGTCTTATTAGTACAACTGGAAAACTTAAATTTCAGATTTTTAATAATTTCTGATTTCTTAGTATCATTATCACTTTCTGATAAAGAACTTTCAGCAGCAGCAACAAAAAATTTACATTTGATAGTTAAAGAAATTCTTCTTACTTTCGATAAATCATACTTCTTACATTTCAATCTAATAATTTCTCCTATTTCATTAAAACAATTTATTTATTATAAATTATATATCATAATTAGAATAATTATTACAAATATTAGTATAATTAATTTATCTATTAGTATAATTAATTAATTTATCTAAATTTCTTTAAAATCATTATTTTATTCTTTTTTAAAATAATGCAGCCATTATCATTCCGAATTTATATTTAGAACCAGATTTATAATTCACACTATTCATGGAATTAATTTAAAAATTTTAAAACTTGTTCTTTTTGTAAAAACAATTAATTTTTTAAATCTAATTTTGAGAAATTATTTCTTTCTGAACCTATATGGTGTTGCATAACATAGGAAAGATTATGCAAAATGCTGTAAAATTACACCTACCCCAACCTTCTAACCAATTAAAAAAGTTTTAACAGCCATTTAAAAAATGCTATTTTCAGTTTTTCCCACCATTTATGAGAACTTTAGAGCTCTATAATTCATAAACGACTTGACATCTTTAAATAAAATTTCAAATTATTTTAATCTATACCAGTAACACACCTGTGCCAGATTTTAAGAAAACCTGAGTTGGTGAGGATAAGAACGGTCTTTTTCTGTATTGATTTAACATCTAAAGATCCAATATTCGTAATTCTTTATTGTATGGCACATATTTTCTATCAATAAAACACTCATTTCTTGAATACATTTAAAAATATTTACATACCTCTAAAATTTGAGACAACATTCTTCATAAATAAAATGTGGAGATAAAATTCTTCTTAAAAATAATTTTTCAGTTATATTTTGATCTCGTATGAAACCTTTTAAAATAGACTGATTAATTTTTTGGAAGAAGGAAGTCACTCATCATTTCCAAAATCTTGTGGTCATCTCTGAAAATACAATAAAAAATAATCAATTATACTTTAAATTCATCCAGGATATGTTTAAAAAAATAAAATATTAAAGAGACTTTGATTCAATTATTAAAAGCAATGTTCGCGTGTCTTATGCAAATGTATAGCTTTTTCTCCGAAACTGATGATTTCGCACATATTTTCTTTAAGATATGAAGGTCTCTATCAACTTTTCGAAGTCTAAAAATTAATAACAAATTAGTTTTCTGCAGTTATATTGGTGTTCTTCAGCTATATTTTCCAAAAATATTACCTCATAATTTTTTTAAGAAATTACCTTTCTAATGCTGATTTTATTTATGTACAATTCTTTTTCTCTAATTTTAATAAATTTTTAAAGTTGAATTTGATGCACAATCTGTATGTAGCAAGGATTCTACCGGAGATCTACATCTCCAAGTGCTTTTCATGGGTATGATAAGAATGAATTCTTATATAGATTTCTGGGTAATAATTGAAATAAATTAAATTTCTACGAATTAATCAAACTAAAATGAAATAATTAAATGTCTAAGTAATTAAATGAATAATTAAATGAAAAATATAAATGTCTAAAAATAATTACATTAAAATAAATGTCAAAGATCAGATAAATATATTATAAACAGCTTACTTAACATGCACACACAAAATATTTGTACAGCTTTTCACTATTTGCAATTAATTTATCAAAGAATAAAATAAAATTTAAAATAAATGCTTTTCAATTTAATAATTTGATAGCCGGAAAAGCCAATATTCCTGACGACAAGCTAGTCATCAAAGGATGCTAGTATTAAATAAAGATTAATTATTTAAATAAAATATTAGCTATGTTGTTGTTTCTAATGACACTTGCCACAGACAAGCCCACTGACTTTAGAAATCAGTGATTTTAAGCCAAGTGTTTTTTCAGTAGCGCCATCTAGGGCCATGAGTACAACTTAGCTACACACACGTCTCAACCCTTTTTATGGGCGGACTTCATTCAGGCATTGCTAAGTCAATGGGATATTCATTCGGTTGCGTGCATAATACGTTGCTTGGATACTAAAAAAAAAATTTCCACAAGATAAGTGTTGCGATTGCTCACTTTGGATGAAAGAGCAGTCATCAAGAAAATTTGAGGCCATATAAATCCAGGGGATATATCTGAATCTCAATGGACTCTTGAAAGTTGATGAAACTTGGATCTATCACTAAGAATACAAGTTTCTATAAGAGAAAAAGACAATCAAAACATTGGGCCTAAATGTAGAATCTACCACCTCTGAAAAATCATTCCTTCTAATGGAAAAGTTATGGTCGCTGTCTCCTGGAATACTGGTAAAGTCATCATTTATGAGTTTTATTGGGGGAGAAGAAAAAGCTATTAACAGATAGAACTATGCATATTTGCAGGAATATTTAAACAGTGAAATAAAACAAAGATTTCAACAAGCGAAAAACATTTTTTTAATGAAGATAACACATCAGTTCCAACTCTTACAATTTCTAGTCCAAGAACATGTGATTTTCGCTATAAAGTCTTCCGCATTACCTCTATTCTCCCACTTTGGCTACAGTTTGCTACCTATCGAAAACATGAAAAAAGAGCTAGCATGAAAAAATTTCAGAAAATATTCTTACTTTGATAGTTTGAACAAATCAGATTGCATGGACAGAAAAAAAATTTCGCGTAACACAGAATTAAATATACAGCCTACAAAGAAGATTATATCAAAAATATATATATTATTTATTCCGAAAAAAATATGTCATCATATTTTTTTGTCCGGAAATATCGAATGACTTTCAACAGCAAATCAACAATTTAACAGAGTTTTCTAATTAGCAGAACAAATTTAGTTAGGAAAAAGCAACTACTGCTAAGAAAATTTCGATCTGAATTTTACAAATAAGGGTAATAGAAACAAATGATGTAATATGACAAAACTATAGTGTCATCATTGCTTATTAGGGTCAAATCCATTGTTTGAATGCATCGATACGCCAGTTTGTACTTTTGTAAATTGTAATATATTTGAGCAATGACTGAATCTAAATATTTACAATGCAACCAAATATTATTTTAAACTATGACGATTTAAGTATAAATAAAATTTCAAAACAATTCACGTTTTGCGAACACTGGTTTTATAGACACCAATTCAACATAATCAGTCGAGCATTTATTGCATTTTTTAATCAAAAATAGAATTATAACTAAAAGTAGTAATGAGAAGTAACATTCATAAAATTGCTTAAAATTAAATCTTTCATTTACTTAAATTTATTCCTATACTATTCCTCCTCGTATTAATGGTGTTGGATTAATTCAGTCTGACATGATTACGGATTATTTTCGATGTAAAACGTTTTTGCAATATATCAAAATCGCTTTAAAAAAACATTTCTTTTAAGCAGAAATCGTGCGGTTTTTTTTGATGAATAAACTTTAATGGTTTTCTGTACTGTCCGCTCAAATTTAGAGCTCTGCAGTTCTGTTTAGAGTCCTTAATAAAAATAGTTGTAGAATTCTTAAAAAGGAGAAAAATAAATACTTTTCTGGTTACGCGGAATAACAACAATACTTTCTGTTTATTATCGTAAAAATTACAAAATCATAGTTTGCAATCATCGTATGTTATTTCCTTGTAAAATTATTAATAACATACCCAATAACATCTTGATGTTTTTTATACGATTTTTTATGTGAAATGCCCTTAATTTTTAAAATCTTCAACCATTATTGTATTATTGTATATTTGATACATCTATGTTATGATATATGATAATCTGTTGTTATCAATAATAATCGCGGTTAGATTAATAATAACGGATTATCATTAACAAATGCGATAAATGTGATTAATCAATTAATCAATTATTAAAAATTACTGATTAATCACACTGACCCTATCATCTATCTATATATAAAATTTAATGTCTGCTTATTTGTTTATTTAACGTTATTCAATTCTCTCACTCCTTAACAAACTCCAACGGCACATAATCCTTAGCACCTTGAAGGATTAACTAACTTCATAAATTTGTTAGGGCCCCTAAAAAAGGAAAGTGAAATAAGAATTTAAAAAATTTTCATGTTGTAACTTTGAAGCATATTACTGCACAAAATCTATTTTCACAATATTTTAAAACACTAAAAAATTAGTTTTTCAGAGACACCAGTTCCATTTTCGCGCAACTATTTGTCTCATTTTGAATCAATTTTGGAAAATTCATTTAAAAACTATTTGTAACAATTTCTTTCTCTTTTTTTAAATGTTAGACTTATTTCTTTGTTTAACCACATTTATCATTTGCGCGCTTTTGCCAATGTTAATATCAAGTTGATTTTATCTTTTAGAACTTATTCACTTTTACTTATTTCGCAGAATAAACATATTTTACTCTGTGCAGCAGCAATTTGCCTTTAAACTCTATTTTTGCTGAAATGTTTGGGGATTCTTTTCTTATTTGGCTTAAATTTATTTTATATTTTAACACACATTTTATTATATTTCGTATATTTTACTTTCTTTCGAGGCATCGTATTGGATTTTTTTTCTGATATGCTCATTTTCAAATAAGTAAATAAATAAAATAAATAAAGCAGCAATAAGTGAGTTTGCGTTTTTTTAAGAAAATTTTTATAGCTCCAATTTAGAACTAATCAGTTAATTATCATATTTTTCAATCTATCCCTGCAAAATAGTTCCATTCCATTATTCTCTTTCATAATTTGGAGCTAAATATAATTCACAATAGAGAGCAAACGTCTATCTAAATAATAATACCTAATCTACATAAATATCTAATAAAAACTCAAACTGGATACAGAGTTTCACCATACGACGTTAGACAAAGTATTCGAATAGGAATTGTTTTGGAAATAATATGCTTTTCATTAATTTGAAAACGGCACATTTTAATATATTACTGTTTCGAAGTTTTATAATGCCGATAAAGAAATGAAATCACCATTTTAAGAACAATATTCTTTAAAATTTTTATAAATGAAACCAATCTTATCTTATCTCCTTAATTTCCAATTTTGTTACAGAGCCAAGTGTTTGCACCGGAAATGTTGCAGCTTACCATCAGCTGGCCTTAACAACTTGTATAAACAACCAGTCTGAACAATTACAAAGAAATTGAATCATTTTTTTTCTATGGAATTTCTTTGTCCATTTTCAAACGGTAAAACTTTAAATTTTCACTTTTTTTTCATGCTTGTTTTATTATCCATTGGTAAGTATTTAATTTAATAATTATTCCATTTAATATAATAGGCATTTTACAATGCTGACATCATATTTAATCACTATAATTGAAAAATAAACTGCAATGGATAGAGAATATGCAAAATGTAAAAATCTTGAAAATATTTTTCCCCCGATTGTTACATCGACATTTACGAAACATTAATTTTCTTTCTACAATTTCTCTACATTAGCTGATTTTGATGATCAATTAGTCCACTCCGAATATTGATAATGTTTAGTTTTAATTAAATCTCTAACAATTTGTTCATGATTCAGTTCACAAAGTATTTTTAGACAACCGATCGTGATAGAAATTCTGTTTTATTTTAATAACCTAATACATTTTCTATTTATTATGCAAATGAACTTACCTATTGGAACTTACCTAGGTTCCATGACATCATGGCATCGTTAAAAGTTTAACGTCTAGATAATTTTAACTTAGTATCTGGAAATTTCAAATTGTACGTTATCTTTTGAAAGTACTGAAATAACTTTCTGATCATTCAGAATCAACAGAAGGGGTAAGTACTTCTATTTGAATAGACGCTAATCGCTTTCATAACCAACTTGTTTAGTTCAACTTGTGGAACATGACTTTAATGAAAAAAAAAAAAATAGGAAAATGCTTATATTATCTACTATAAATTTTTTTTTTAAAAAAAGAGCTTCTGCGAAATGTTGAATTTGAAAGCAAAGATAAAAAATCTTTAAAAAAAAAAACATAAAGAAAATAGATATCAGTCATTTTTCTACATTATCTCAGTAATATAGTTTTAAATAAAAGTTAATGCATTATTTCAGATGCCTCGTTCCCTTTATTTTCTTTCTTTTTTTTTCTTTCTTTCTTCCATCATTTTTTTTCACTCATAAAAAGTGTAAGGAGTTTAAAAGTCTACAAAATATATTTACTTGACACATAATTTATATTTTCTATATTGCGCACGATATTTTCGGAAGACTATAATTTTTCTAGTGATCAATCAAGTATATTAAATTACAAATATATAGTATATTCTATAAAAGTTTTTTTCTGATATAGGATTTTATTTTTATTTTATATATTTAATTAATTAATAATTTTTGTTTTTAATTACATTTATTTTTTAGTAATCTTGCCACAAAAAATGTTCAATTAAATACTAATTATTATTATCTAATATATTGTTATATTAATCATCGATCAAAGAAATGAAATTTTTGTTATGATATTTTAAAGCAAGTACAGTGCAAAATTAAAATATATGTATATATATATAGCAACAAACAGGGCAATTTCATCCCATTAACTATTTTATGTGTGTTTCTTAAGGAGTACAAATATATACTTGTGTAATTTATTGAATCGGTAGCATAAAAAAATATTTCTCAGAAATATATACAAATTTTAGACTGAGTTTTACTTTTAGACAATTAGTTAAGTTGATTTTAGTTAATTTTGAGGATACAGAAGTGCAAACTTGAGGGGGTGGGCGACTTCATCAAATATATTTCTTTTCTCAGATACTGTATACTTTTTTAAAGAAGTATAACTGCATGTTAATATAATTCACTGAGCCAGTAACATAAACAATACAAGAAAGAGGATTATATTTTTAAAAAATACAAATTTAGATTTTAATTTTAAGTTCACTTTTGAAGCTACACGGGGGCTATTTATTACTCGTGATTTTTATTTTCAATGTTTTTTCCAACTTTTCTTTAGGGCATATAACTGTAAATTAACAAAAATTTATTAGAACATTAACATAAACAAATACAAGAAAAATTATTGTGCTGAAACAAATTTCAATTCAGATTTTATATTTCAGTTCCAGATTTGACGATATATTATGGCAATTTTGGAGTGGATTTGATTTAAAGGTGAGTTGAAATTTTCATATCACAGCAACATGTCTAAAATATTTTAAATTAAATCATTGCTTGTAATTTTTCTTTTAAATTTTGAAAACATAAGTAAAATGCAGGTGACTGATATTCTTGACATTTAAAACTGATATTAAAGAAATTCAACTTTTATTCATAAATAAAATCTGATAAACATTTTCATACAGAAATGAAAAAAAAAATTAAAGATAAAAAATATATGTATTACAAAATTGTACTTGATGTAAAATGTTCATCAGCATTTGTTTTTTTACTATTTTTTTACTACTATTTTCCCAAAAACTTAGATGATGTTTAAGTTTTCTTCTGACTTAAATTAAATTTTCAGACAAAATTAAAGGTGCTATTTTAAGGAACCAAAGATTTTTTTAAAAAAATAATAATTACCCAAAATAAATTCCACACACACATTATGTTTATTTTTGCCAATCGAATTAAAATTTGAATATAACTTTAATAAGAGTAAGTCCCTAATCTGACCCAGATATAAAAGCAAGAAAAATAATTAGAAATACCCATTCTTCTCACACATTATGTTATAATAATAGTATAGTTGCAAAAAAACAAGATTAAAGCATTAAAATATAGTATAAAATCATTAACAAATTCGTTTTTATATTTCAGAGGGTCAAAACGAGAATTAATTTAAAAATATCTTTTGGACTGCTAATCTTTGCTCATATTCTGTCATTGTAATCAAATTTATATTTAATATTTGCAATATATAATCAATCATATGACTATACCTCGCATTATTGCGATCATTTCATAGGAAAGCATACTTTAAGTACTACAGCTCATTTATGAATTTGTAACTTATATTTCATTTACAAATCTACAAATTTTGTTAATAAGTTACGCAATAATAAAAATTACTTCAAATAACAGCATTAATATTTAATTTTTCCCAAGTTAGGTGCGGAAAATTGGTTCTTATTATCTTTTGAAGATATTATATATATTCTAGATATATATCCAACATATGGATGCAAAGAATTCAATTTACTCTCAATATTAAAATTAATACTCCCTTCCATCCTCATCATTTAAATTCAAAGAGACAAACACTGCAATTTCTGAGTCGCGAGGGTGTTTGAAACATCTCTCAATATCTAATCACCACAATGTTTTAACAATCTAAGAGAGCATATCACAGAAAAAGGAAAAGTCTCAAAGGTGCGCCGAGTTAGTTTTTATTTTATTATTATTATTCTTTGATTGTTTGAAAATTAGGAATTCACCACGCTTTCTTTGTGCTTTAAACGCTGCAGCAATGACGTTATGTTTAAACTTTGAATGGTAGCGTTAGTCATCTACTCCCTTCATTCGTAACATGAAGTGATTATGATTCCTGCACAAAGATTAGTTCATTTTGTAATGTTAACGTATCTAATTAAACAAGAAATATTTTCAATTATTAAAAACCGAACATGTTACAGGAATCACGTTTTCACATACAAATTTGAATACTATTATATGTTGCGATATTTTAATATAAAACAGTTAAAGAATAACTATTTCGATTTCGGTAGTAAGAATAAATAAGTATGACCTAATCCCCTTTTTTAAAACAGTATAACATCTAGGGATTGCAACATCGGACCAAAAGTTCAATACCGGTATTCGGTATTTTTTAGATCTTAATACCGGGATACCGGTTTTAATACCCGTAGTAGTAATTTCAGAAAAATAAAGAAAATGCATGTGTTTCTTTGTTTTATTTGCCAGTTTTATTAGAGAGTGTAAATATCACAAAAAATAATTTGTAACTTATAAATTATAACAGTATATAAAGAATCACAAAAAAGTACAGGAACATCTTATTTATTTAAATCACAAGCAAGTGTAAATATCACTATTCAGTTTGTGGTACTGCTACAAATTTTTGAAATGTGATCTTAAAAAAAAACATAATGCATCAATTGTATTGCCATGAAGCTTGGAATGTAATTTTGTGCAAAAATGACCAGCTGTCGAAAACGCTCTTTCGGCATCTACGCTAGTTGGTAGTACTGTTAGCAATGCGCGATATACTTTTTCCAAGGATTTACCTCTAAATCCCTCATCTTCAAATAAATCGACTTCCCGTCGGATGGTTTTGGATATAACTGATTTCTGTGTTGTATTTTGGTTTGTTGAAATTTTTTTTATCGTTAATTTTAATTTTTGTTCAAAAGACAATTCCTTTTCACTATCGACATTAGTGTCATCATAATCGTCGATAACTGTACCGAATTCTTCTGAATGTGGATAGATTTGTGGTTAAAAAAATTTAAGAAAATTTACTATACACTTGATCAGATTTGAATTGGTTAGTCTCTTTCCACAGTTCTGGATATTAAGTCGAATTCACTATCTGAAAAATTCATTTGCAGGTTTAAGTTGATTATTGCTTTTCGGATTAGATTTCTCAATTTTAAAAATCGTTTCATCATTAGTAGTAAACTGTTCCAACGTGTTTTAGAATCTAATATTAACATATATTCTGCTTTATTTTTAATTAGTATATATTTTTGTAATATGACATTTTTGTAGAAGAGCGTTTAAATATCTTAACAATTTTTCGAGCTTTATAAATTATAGGAAACAATTTTTGATGGGTTAATATTTCATCCTCATTAGCAATATCTTCTTCCACAATTACATTGTCATTATTTTCATTGTCAATATCACTCTCACTCTCTTCAAAGTTGGAATCCGAAGTTTCTATATCCATAATATATGGATTTTTCAGTTCTTTATTTTTTTTGGTATAATACATCTATTACTCCTAATTGAATTCCATGAGCATATCACAATTATTGATTCGCACCAATCAATTTTTCAACTTTTTTCATAATTGTTGCTCCATTAGTCGTTATACATGCAATATCTTCATTCAGGGATAATCCATGTTTCGCTATTTTAGATGTAAGCACTTCCACACATTTTTCGGCCGGCATACTTCCGGAGACATATGTAAGTCCTATATTCCAATTTTTTTTTCTGGATGAATATTTATATTTAAAGAGCGTCTATTTCTTACACTTGTCCATTCATCAAATGTAAGACAAAATTTTTGACCATTTACTTTTAATTGTATTAGCTCGTGTTTCAAAGAATTGCGTACACCGTTATTGTAGTTTCCTCATCCTTTCATCGTTCCTCTAACCCCTATTTTGTCGAATTAAACCCATCCTAACGCATGCATAAAAGCGCGAAGGGTTTTACAATCCATTGTCAAACAGTATTTTATCATTTCTTTTGATTGTACGGTGCAACTTTGTATTCACAATCTAATTCATTTCGGCCGTTAGGGAGACATAGAAACAAAAACAACATAGAAACATACTATTTTGTTATGTTGGCAATTCCTGAACATATAGTGCAGACAATTTAAAAAATTTCTAGTAAATACCGAAAAAACGGTATTTAAACTTGTGAATACCGGTATTACAAAATTGTACAAATGGCTCAAAATACCGGTATTCAGTATCCCAGTATATCAGTATTGCAATCCCTAATAACATCATATTTATTACATATGCATATAAAATTTCTAATTAATCTACGTTGTAAAAAACAACTTCCTAATTACTCGAACTCCAGTTTCTCTATAACTTAAACTTCTGAGTTGCATGAGCAATTATTTATTTCAAAGAAAAAAAATATGACGACAAATTCTTTTTTGAAAGTATATAAGTTTCAAATACTTTTTTACGGCCTCTTTCCAGCTTTCTACGTTATTATTTGGTATGCTGCACAATTTTCGTCGTGTTTTTTTTTAAATACTTGTTTACAAATAAAAATTGAAAATTTCGTAAAATCACAAAACAAAAAAATCATTGAAGAATTTCAAGTCTATTTCTTGAGAGAATATTTTGTTCGTGTGTGCGAGCGTGTGTGTGTGTGTGTGTATGTGTATGAGTGTCCGTGTGTATTGATTTTCTCTTTTTGTTGTAGGAACAACTTTCATAAACATTATAGAAAATACCATTGAAGAAAGCATTGTAATGCAATATAATGATATGATAAGTATGGAAAATAGCATTAATATATTTTATCTTATATACGTAAAGTGACAAATTTTAAATCATCACAATGTTCTGAATTAAATAAATAAATGAAAATTTATATGTGGAAATGTATTAAAATATGATATAAACATGAGGGATTTTCCAAATGTATTTTATAGTGTTATGTTTCAAACAAATGCTAACTTAAAAAAATAGAGAAAAACATAAATTATCTAAACAAATAGAAAAAAAAGTTATCTTTTGCTGAATAACACTGAAAATAACAAGAAAAATCACCAACAAATTATAACCTATAGATAGCAACTCTTTTGGTTGAAAAAATACATTCTTTCCGTCCTTTTTTTTTCTGACAGAGAAATAAAAATTCAGTTTTATTCTTTATACCATTTTTCTAGGAAAATATAACAAATATATACAGCTTAAAAAATAGTGTAAAATAAATTATATAAGCAACTATAAAAAAAAAGTTATCTATTGCTGAATGACACTGAAAATAACAAGTAAAATCACCAATAGATAGCAACTTTTCTGGTTTTAAAAGCCTTTCTTTTTCGTCATTTTCACTGACAGAGAATTAAAACATTTTATATTATTCTTTATACCATTTTTCTAAGAAACATAATCAACAAAATATCGAAATTAACAACAACGACATCAAAGATCCACAGGTTTACACCATCAAAGATCCAAAAGTTACAAATTAGAAACAGACTCAAATTGACTCTTCTTCTTCTGAATGGAAACGTGGATCCAGATTGTCTACGACATACGTCTTCTATTACAAAGGTCAAGAAAATTAATCTGCTGTGTTTTAAAAATCATCTGCTGAATAGGAAACAGCAGATGATCCGCATTTGTTTCAAAATCTGTATATACCATTTTCTAATCTTCCTCTCCAAAACCAGAGGAAGTGATCTTCCCAAAACTTTCTTGCATAAACTACAATAAAGGTGTTATCCCACAGAACTCCTTGCATGGCATTGGCATACGATATTAAGCTTTAGTATGAATTTAGCATTGTTACTGAATCTATCGTGTGACCGACCCTTGGTGAGTTTTTTGACGATCAATCCCTGGCAAAATCAATCCGTGATTAATAGTACTCGAAAAATAAATTTGCGTTTAGACGCGTTTTTCCACACCAATTGAAACAAAAATTTGATACAAAACTACACTTATAGTCATAAAATCTCACAACAAATTTGATATATTTAAATCGATGCATTTTTGAGTTATCTCGTTTATATGATTCTGAAAGTACAGATCGACAGACGATCAACCTGTTGTTGAATTTAGATCAAAATTTGGTAAGTGTCTACAATATAGATGTTAAATCTGTGTACAGAATTTTATCTATCTAGCTCTCTTCGTTTCGTAATTATCGCGTTATTTTAAGTTCGAAAAGCCGTACAAAAAGATTCCTCTTACCGAATTTTAGTCAAATATGATAGAAATCTGAAATTTGGTGTTAAGACCGTATGCTAAATTTTGTTCGTCTAGTTGAAAGCGTTTTTGAGTTATCTTTGTCAAAGCAGATATACAGGCATTTTCCAGAAATGAGTTTTTCGAGCTCAAGGAAGGCTGAAATGTGAAGATTCGTCAAAATCTCGAGTTCGAAATTTTTGAAGATATATACTTTCTCTATACTACGTATACTAGAAAGTAAAAAGGATAGAATTTTAATAGGAATGAGGGAGTCAAAATAACTTTGTCATCCCAAGATTAAAAATGGACCCGCATGGATTCATTTGACCATCTTAAGTGTTTAAAGTATTTTTATCAGTAAAATAAATATGCTTCAAGATTTAAATAAACATATAAACATAAACAAATCTTTTCATCATTGCTAGATCTTTTTCATTCTTTACATTTACAAAATTGTTTCTTTTCTTAAACAGTTTGTTGATCATGGACACCTAAAGATCCTTGCATATTTATTAATATTACAAAACAAACAGTTTAACTAAAATAATATTTATTATAAAAATACTGATATATTAAAGTATAAAAATTTTCAAAAATAACAAATTTTTCAAAAAAATTATTATTATATTCATCAAACTTTAATTTCTAGTAATGCTTTTTAAAAAAATTCAAGCAACATTTCATTCCGTGAAAATATACAAAGCTCTTACCTTTCACTTAGCTTCATACAAATTCATGAAAACATTTTGTTTCTCTCCATAGATAACAACTATCCCAGTTTGAACTGATGAATTTCTTGCATTTACTAACAATTTTATCTGCAAAAGATAACATTTAATCAATGCCAATTGATGTATTTAAAATATTATTAGCATATGAAATTTGCAAATATAATTCTTTAAAATATTTGTACGCTAACCTGTTTAGATTTCTGCGTGATTTTTTTATGAACTCTAACTAACACTACACTATTTAACACTAACCTAATTATGTTATATATAAAATCAATGAAAATTCGACTCCATTTACAACTTTACTCTATCATATTCGCCAATTATGATTTAATAAATGGTCATTCAAATTTACAAAACTATTAAAAAAAGATTCAACGATATACACACTGTAAATCATCAAGCTTTCCCTATACTGAGAACTATATTTCAGTTAAAGTTTCGGAGTTAAATCTATTTATATAGAAAACTGTATAGTAATTAAGCATGTATTTGATTGCCAGCGGAATGATTATTTTAGAAACAATGATTCGCTATTGTTTCTTAGTTGTGGTGCGCCGAAGTGTCATATTTAACAACCACAGAAGAAATTTCCGAAAAAAATCTCTGATGACACATGGAGAAGAAATATTAAGAACATTAAGAAAATATACGAAATCGCTCCAATATATTATCCTTTATTTAAATTTCAATATAGCGATATTTAATTTAAGATTTAAATCTATCAGCATGAATTATTTCTGTTAGTTTCTAAATCTAATTTTCAAGAATCTTTCTTCTGGATTTTGCATTGAAATAATTGTTATATATAGAATAAACTATACGTTAGGAAAAAGTAAAGAGGACAAATGTTACTTTTGTTTCCTATCAGATAAAAAGCAAATGTATTTTAGTCGGTCTCCTCTAAAATGCAACAAGGTCTTCCATATTTCTGCTGTTTGTTTTCCTCTAATATTTAAAAAAAAATCGGACTTTATTCGGATGTATCTAAAATCTTCAAAACGATTTTACTTCCTCTTATTTACAGCACAAAATATTTTTAATATTACTGAAAAATAGTTTTATTCTCACCAAACGGAATACAGGGACGGATACAATACCCGTCCACCCCCCAAATCTTAGATCATATTTAATAATCTGAAAACAAATGATTGTTTGGTAATAAAATTATGTGGCTGTCTTAATCTGAGCTTTGATCGAAACCGGGTTTTTTAAAAGAATTAGAAAATTGATTTATTTTTATAATTTATCATTTTGTGGTGTTAAATGTCCAATCTTTTTTTAATTAAATAAAATTTCATTAATGAACAGGCAATTCTCTGTTAGGGACTCTTAAAGTCACTGTTATGAACGTTAGGCGAAATACATTATGTCAAGTCAAAATGGCATTTCTGTAATAAAGATTACTATATATTAGATATTATTAAGAAACTGTAAGATATTCTACATATTAAATATATATAATATAGTCAAAACTTAGTAAAAATTTAAAGCCGACGACTGGCAATCCTGGAAGCGTTAAGTAACGATTTATATTAGTACTTCCTTTTATGCTCTACGAAATTAATTAATAATTGAAAATAAGCACTAATTTTGTATTTAAAATAAAACCATGATTAATAATGGCACAGTGTAATCCCAAACACCTTTGGAGCTTTTTAATGATCCCCAAACCGCTCTAGAAAATTTCCGTGTCCAGAACTATATTCTTAAGCATGACTCCTCCCATAAAATATTGATATGTATCCGCCCCAGGCTCTGTCTCACTTAAATCAATATAGAAAAGGTAAAATTAAATGCTCAACGAACAAAAACGCCATATTCATGTAAGATTCCTTTTTATAAGAATTTCCTCGATTTTTGAAAACATATTAATGAATGTGTAATATCTGGGTAATACTAGAAGATGCGGGACAATATGGACGGACTTTTCCCAGAATTAATTGTCACAGATTCACAAATGAGAGATTAATATACAATCATATACTTATGTTTGAGTGCGTAAGAATGAGATGATATTTTTCTTCTAATAGAATCTCATGTATCCATACTGTTTATCGAAACTCAAATTTAGATCGAAGAATAATTCTACTGACAGATAAAAGACAAAACACAAAAAGACAAACGGCTAAAAGAGAATATTACATATAAGAATTTACCTTTTAAAACTAAAAGAGGGAGATAATATATCTAAAAAAATATTTAGTGACAGCAAAATTGCATTAAATTTTAGAGCACCAACCATAGTAAAAGAATCTCTTATGCATTGGCTGCATGTAGGGATTGCAATACACCGGGATACCGAATACCGGTATTTTAAGCCAGTTGCACAATTTTGTAATACCGGTATTCACAAGTTTAAACACCGTTTTTTCGGTATTTGCTAGTGTTACGAATTTACCATATGTTTAAGCTGGTTCATTTCAATTTTTTAATAAGGGAACTGTAATCTTATTTAAAATCAAACGACAATTCGAAAGCCAACTTTTTATTTCATCGAGGTTCACCGACCCCGCAACGACTCAGTACGAAACCGTTTTTGAAAACTGATCCCATGTCAACAGGGTTACAATAAATTTTACCGCTGAAGCCAAGTCAGCGCATGGTTGCAAGATTCTTTCACAAAAAGCGCCAACGAAGCGGTAACATTCCGCCACGCGTTGCGTGTTTATGCAACACAAGTTACAATTCAAGATTCAAAGTTACAATCAAGAATAAAAATATTTTTTTTCGAGTTCAAACATGAAAATATATATAAAAAATAGACATAGAAATATATATAAAAAATAGACATAGAAATATAAATAAGTATGAACCATAAATGTACAATTAAATATGTAAAAATAGAAAATAAACATTTGAATATGTACAGAACAATATAAGTTTTTATGTACAAATTAGAAAATCAAGTCTGAATGGGTAGGAGGCAAAGTTTAGAGATTGGTCTTTTAAAATGACCATTTTTAGTTTTGACAATTACAACACGAATTTTGCCGTCCTGCCCGGGAATAACTTGGCTTATTCTTCCAAGACACCATTTAAAAGGTGGAAGGTTATCCTCCTTTAGTAAAAATATATCATTTTCCTTAATATTATTTTTTGAAAACCGCCATTTTTTTCGGTCTTGCAAATGATTTAGATAGTCAATTGACCAGCGTTTCCAGATTTGTTCTATTATTTTTGTGAGTCTTTGCCAACGGGTTAATTTACTGTCTAGTTCATTTATTACTGAAGGCTCTGGGATAGAATTTATGGGCCTGCCTATTAAAAAATGGTCTGGAGTTAATGGTTCTAAATCCGAAGCATTGGAAGATAAAGGTGAAATAGTTCTTGAGTTTAGGATTCCTTCTATTTGAGTAACAACAGTTAAAAATTCCTCATAAAATAATTTTGCATCAGCAACAGTTCTTTTTAGATGATGCTTGAAGGACTTAACTCCAGACTCCCAGAGTTCTCCGAAATTAGGGGCCCGAGGGGGAAGAAATTTCCAGGAGATATTTTCCATTGCTAAAAACTTGGATAAAATTTCATCAGGAAAATTAACAAATGAAGCGAGTTTTTTCAATTCTTTGTCGGCTCCTATAAAGGTTTTACTATTATCACTAAATAAGTTTGAGCATTTCCCTCGACGTGAGAAGAGTCTTTTCAGGCAAGCAATAAATGCTTGTGATGTCAGGTCAAAAACTATTTCAAGATGTATAGCCTTAGTAACTAAACAAGCGAAAATAGCTACATACAGCTTATGTAAATTACCCTTTCTTTGATTTTTGTACCTTATGAAAAATGGACCGCAAAAGTTTACACATGTGTTAGAAAATACAGGGTTAAGATTTACACGCTCAGGAGGTAATTTCTCCATTAATTGGTCTAAGGGAGTAGGTTTGCACCTAAAACAAACTATACAGTTGCGCACAACCTTTCTTGCGATATTTTTGCCCCCAATGGGCCAAAATTCTTGCCGAACAAAATGTAATAATGATTGAGGTCCTGATTGAAAGTTCTTTAAGTGATAATACTGGAAAATTAGAGTGGTAATTTTATGCTTTTTAGGCAGTATTATCTAATGTTTATGATTATAACTAAAATACTGGAAAATTAGAGTGGTAATTTTATGCTTTTCAGGCAGTATTATCTGATGTTTATGATTATAACTAACATCTGCATGAACCAATCTACCACCTACTCTTAACAACTTGTCTGTATCCAAAAAGGCATTTAAGTGATTTATATGACCTTTCTTCAAAGTTTATCCGTTTTTAAGGCCTTTATCTTTTTATAAAATTCACTTACCTGAATAATCTCGATTAATTTCCTTTTTGCTCTTTCCAATTCACTATTTGTGATTGGACCGGTAATTTTTGTTTTATTCTTAATTTTGATTAAAAACCTGCAAAGAAAACTAAATACACGAATTAATTTTACATAGTCATTACTTTTGGCTAAAAAATCCTCAAGAAATGAAATATTGTTTACAGAAGATAAACTAATGTTTGACTGTGATTTAAGTTCAGTCAGATATTGTCCATCTGAAATTACAGACTCATTAAGTTCAACACTAGAATGTTTTATAGAGTCCGGTAAATAGTCAGGACCACACCACCATAAGTCGTTGGTTAAAAGTTCATGAGGTTCAAAAGTTCATAAAACCTCTAGATATTATATATGCAGGATTAAGTTGGGAAGAAATATGTTTCCACTGGAAGTTTTCTGTTAGAGTTTGTATCTTTGATACCCGAGTAGCAACAAAAGTTCTTAGTTTATATGGAGGTGTCTTTAACCAGACAAGTGCAATTGTCGAATCTGTGTAACAGATTGTTTCACTGATTAGCATCTGAAGATAAGGACGAATTCTTTCTATCAACTGCGAGTGAAGGAGACACGCTGACAACTCCAAACAAGGGATCGAAATTGCTTTAATGGGAGCGACTCTTGCTTTACTGGCAATACGTTTATTGACAGCTGTGCCATCTTCCGTAATAGACTTCATATAAACCACCGCTCCGAAAGCAGCTTCAGAAGCATCAGCATAACCTACTATAACAGTTCTTTCATAAGATTCTGTCAAGATATGTCTAGGAATTTTGAGATTTTCGATGACTTTCAAAGATGTCACAAAATTCGACCATTCTGGCTGAATTGATTGAGGGAGAGTATCTTTCAAGATCAGTTGTTGGATCCATAATTTTTGCATAAACATTTTGGCCTCTGTGATAACAGGACAAACGAGGCCTAATGGATCGTACAAACGAGCGATAACTGATAACTGCTTCTTTTAGTGTAGAAAGGCTTGATCTTTAAGTCTACCTTAAAGAGAAAATGATCTTCTTTTGGTTGCCAATTCAGATCCAAAGCTTTTACTGAAGAATGTCGATCAACGAGAAAATATTTTTGGTTAGTTTCCTCAGAGCTATTATTTATGAGTTCAGATGAATTTGAAGTCCATTTATGAAGCTCCATGCCACAAGTTTGCAGGATTTGTATGCCTTTGTAATTCCTGGACTGCTTCTAAAGTAGCAGCACCCGAGACAAAATCGTCCATATACACATCTGTTAGTGTAACTTGCGAAGCTAACGGAAATTTTTTCGCTTCATCCAAAGAGAGTTGCTTCAAACAACGAATGGCCAAAAATGAAGCCGATTTTGTGCCATAAATGACAGTGTTAAGACGATAAGTAGTTGGAGACTCATTCATATTATCCTTCCAAAATATTTTTAGCAGATTTTTTTTGTGATTCATCAATTAATATTTGACGGTACATCTTCTTAATATCTGCCGTAAATGTGTATTTATAAGTCCTAAATCTAGTCATTATTTCAAAAATATTTTCTTTCACTGCACCGGCAAGAAGCAAATCGTTTAAACTTTGTCCCGTTGTACTAGGGGCACTGGCATAAAATACAACCCTTAATTTTGTAGTTGAGTTGTCAGGTTTGTAAACTCCATGATGCGGCAAATAATACGATCCTTCACAAAGGTCATTATTCACTTTTTCCATATGACCCAAACTTTCATATTCTGCAATAAATTCCTTATATAAATTTTGCATCATAGGATTCTTATGCAATCGCTTAACTGTTTCGTTAAGTTAAGTGGGGGTTTCTTTAAAATGCGCCTCGCAAAACTCTTCTTCAGTACTAAGAATAGTATTTTCTTCACTAATATTTTCCACTAACCAGAATTTTTCTATTATTTTTTCTATATTCTCATTTCGAGAAACTAAACTACATAAATTAGTACATGGCTCCTGATTGTTTGTATTTACATAGCCACCAGCGACATAAATACACTATTTTGAAATATTAACGAATTTAGAGATGAACGTATTTGTTCACCCTTAACAATTTCAAAGAAGGTTTCAGCACCCAAAAGAGCATCGATTTTGGAACTCCGTGTAAATTCCGAATCCCCAAGCATAACCTGTGGGATTTCTAAATTCTCTAAATTAACATTTGTTGTCGGAACCATATCCGTAATTTTATTTATTACAAAAAAGGTTTGGGATTAAAAGAACGATCCATTACAATTGGCTATATTAGCAACAGCCTCATATTCAATCGAAGTAGAAATTCCTCCTAATCCAGAAACCGATGTATTTATTTTTTTGTTTTCGTAAATTCGCGCTGTCAGCAAACTGCTTTGTCACAAAATTTGCCTCAGAAGAGCTATCAAGTATAACTCTATCTCTTGAGAAGTGGCCATATATATTCTGAATAAGTACTATTGCAGTTGGAAGTAGAACGCTTTTATTTTTTATAAGTAAGCAGGCAGAGGAAGTATGCCGTGAATCGGCCAAGGTCACATCTGTTGGGGATAAATCAGTTCTCGGCTCCGAAGAAATTGCTTCGGAATGAGTAACATTTTCTCTTCCGATCGAAGGTTTGCTATGTCTGTGCAAGAGATAATTATGATTATCATTGCAGATGTTACACAAATATTTAGATTGGAGACAAAGAGCTAATTTGTGTCTTGGTTTTAAGTACAACACACAGAGGGAGAGTTTTTAAACCATATTAAAACGTTCCACAGCATTTAAATCAAGAAAACTTTTGCATTTATAGATAGGATGATTTGCTGGTAGACGACAAACAGGACACTTTGAGGAAGTGTCATTTACCTTTATTACTAAAGTACGTGGTTTAGAACTTTGGGAAATAAATTTTGATTTTGGTGGTTGAACGATATTACTTTGCAAATTTTCTAAAATTTGACATCTTTTTTCAATAAATTTTATAAAGGTATTCCAAACAGTTAGCTCATTTGACGTCAAAGTCATTTCAAATTGTTTACGCTATTCTTTATCCAATTTCTGCATAACAATATTAATCAACATAGCTACACTTAGTTTATCCAAATCTAAATCCTATAATTTTAGAGCTCTTAAATGTTTATGTAATTGATCAACTAATGATCTTAAATCTTTGGCACTTTCATTGTTCAACTTTTCAATCGAAAATATTTCATTAACGTGAGTATTAACAATAAGTCTTTTATTATCAAATTTATCTTCCAAAGCTTTCATTAAGGAATGAAATGTATCGTCATTCGATATCATCCGAGCCGCACTTCCAACTAAACATGATTGTAAATAATAAAGCTTTTGCGACTCTGAAAGTTGTTTGTTAGAAGAAATTAACGAATCAAATTGAGCTTTAAAAATGTTCCATTCCTCAAAATTACCCGAGAATTTTGGTAATGGGATTTCTGGCAGCTTGATATTAACATCATTAGATTTATTAATTTTTGCATTCCCATTTTCATGCATGCAATTATTAAAAAGTTTTTTCAAGCTTACCTACAATTTTAGGAGATCCGAGTCGATATCCTCGAAACTATTTCCTAACTTCATCTTCTTCGTCGATATCCTAACTTCATCTTTTTTCACAACTTTGTAGTAGTCTTGTCTTAACAGTTCAAGCTGTTGATTTAATTTACGCACTTTATCCAACTTGACTTCTATTTCAATATCCTCTAACTGCTGATCCTTTTTTGACGTTAACAGTCTAGTTATTTGCGCCTTGATTCCACCACGAGTCCTATTTAACGAAGTAATATCTTTCTCCATTATTATTTACTATTCAAATCGAAATATAATTAAAATTCAAACTTCGCGAGCGGACCAAATTTTATGGTACGAATTTACCATATGTTTAAGCTGGTTCTTTTAAATTTTTTAATAAGTGGACTGTAATCTTATTTAAAATCAAACGACAATTCGAAAGCCAACTTTTTATTTCATCGAGGTTCACCGACCCCGCAACGACTCAATACGAAACTGTTTTTAAAAACTGATCCCATGTCAACAGGGTTGCAATAAATTTTATCGCTGAAGCCAAGTCTGCGCATGGTTGCAGCATTCTATAACAAACAGCGCCAACGAAGCGGTAACAACTAGAAATTTTTAAAATTGTCTCCACTATATGTTCAGGGATCGCCAACATAGCAAAATAGTATAAGATTTTGTTTTTATGTCTTCCTAACGGGCTAAATTAATTAGACTGTGAATACAAAGTTGCATCGTACAAGTCAAGAGAAGTGATAAAATACTGTTTGACAACAGATTAAAAACCCTTTGTGCGTTTGCGCATGCGTTATGATGGATTTAATTCGACAAAATAGGAGTGAGAGGAAAGATGAAAGGAGGAGATGTTTACATTTAACAATTAAGACTCGTGGTTTTATGAGACGTAAATATTACAGATAATTAGTAATACATAAGGGAAAAGATACTAATGCACAGTAAAATATTTCAGAGCAATTTTTATTTAATATAAGGGACATAAACATTAAATTAGGAAAAATAAATGAAAAATTTCCATTCTTAAAATTTATTTACTTCTAATGATGGAACGATTTTTGAAACTGAGAAATCCAATCCAAAAAGCAATAATCGACTTAAACCTGCAAATTAATTTTTCAGATAGAGAATTCGACTTAATATCCAGAACTGTATCAGCTCTACTTCCAGTAAAACTGGCTGTTTAGGCATTATGTCGGAGTGATTCTAATTTATTAACAGCTAATGCAACAATAAATTTCATGTTGCAGTCACTGAAAGAACAGCACACATTACTATCTGAAGAATTATATATTAATGAAAAAATGTTAATGAAAAATAACACAGAAAATAACACAGAAGAAAGGTATACCGAAATAAAAAATGTCTTAAGGTATTTACATAATTATAATGATTTTAAAAATGAAAAGGAAAAAGGAAAAAAAGAAACTAACCGATTCAAATCTGATCAAGTTTATAGTAAATTTTCTTAAAATTTTTTACCAATACACCTATTCACATTCAGAAGAAATCGGTAAAGTTATCAAAGATTATAATGACACTAATGTCGATAGTGAAAAGTAATTGCCTCTTGAACACAAATTAGAATTAGCGATAAATAAAAAAATTTCAACAAACCAAAATACAACACAGAAATCAGTTATATCCAAAACCATTCGACAAGAAATCGATTTATTTGAAGGTAAGGGATTTAGAGGTAAATCCTTGGAAAAAGTATATCGCGCATTGCTAACAGTACCACCAGCCAACATAGATACGGAAAGAGCATTTTCGACAGCTGGTCATTTTTGCACAAAATTACGTTCCAGGGTTAATGACAGTACAATGGATGCATTGTTTTTTAAGATCACATTTCAAAAATTTGTAATAGTACCACAGACTGAATAGTGATATTTACACTTTTTTTGTGATTTAAATAAAATGTTCCTTTATTTTTTTGTGATTCTTTATATACTGTTTATAATTTTTAAGTTACAAATTATTTTTTGTGATATTTACACTCTCTAATAAAACTGGCCAATAAAACAAAGAAACAACTGTGTTTTCTTTCTTTTTCTGAAATTTCTACTACCGGTGTTAAAACCAGTATCCCGGTATTAAGATCTAAAAAATACCGAATACCGGTATTGAACTTTTGGTCCGATATTGCAATCCCAAGCTGCATGTTTAACCATTTTGTATCACAGAGAAAAGAAGAACATCGGTTCTTGTAATTATATTTGTTTCCTTCTGGTTTTAAATTTAATTGATTAATTTTTACTTAACATGTACTAAATGTTTTTAAAATACTTAAAAAATTGGCATGCAGCAATAAATTTTTAAATTTTTCTGGCGATTGATTTTATATATTGTCTATTCTCAAATACGGTAATTCGCCCCACTACAGCGCATGCAACCGGAAATATTGATTTAACCAATATAAGGTGAAGATAACAGATGGAGGAGGAGATATTTACAACATATTTAACAATGCAGTTAACTCCGATTATCAGTGGAATTAGGAAACACAGCAACCACAAAATTGAACAACCAAATAAGCAATAAGACTCAAGTGTTTGAATCAAAATAGTGCGTACCAAAATGACAAGACGAGGGGAAAGAGATGTGAAGAAAACGCCTCTAAAGCAACAAACGGCTAAGCCTAACACAGAAATATGGAAATACGCTCAACCTATTATTCCCTGCGTATCACCTTTCTGCAAGGTAGAATCATCAAAAAGTAATAATTACGTTTTTTTTAAACAAACAAACAGCAAATTATGAAGTGTAAGAAAAATGTTACATTTCCTTTTTTCTTCTTTTCTTAACAAAATTACAGGGGTAATATACACTTATTATGTACCAAATAATGAATTTATAAAAAAAAATAATGAGTTAACTATTATTTTAATTTCAGAAAAAATTTGCTTAATGTAGGAGGAATTTTAAAGATACACAGAATTAAAAATATTGCTAGGAGAAAGTATTAGCAATAATGTCTGTGCTATACTTTCAAGGTACCACAATTAAACAAAAGATCCATATTTATGTTTCCTAACACTCGGAGAAAAAAAGAAAACCCAAAAAGTTGCTAAAAGAAATTATTTGCAATAGCATTCACTGCTTCATAATTGTACAAAAAGATATCTAAAAAAAAAAAAAAAATTCTTGCTTAATGTCTTGTATTGTAATCAAGAATTAATATTTATAAAATGATTATAATACTGGGCCATTATATTAAATCTAATTTAGTATAACTTTGAATATTAATAACATAAACTGGGGCATTTCGGAACCGGAGGGTTTCGAGACCCGATTCCACCGAAGAAGCGGGCCCGGTGCAAGCAAAGCGTCCGGGCCAAACGTGCTCCCGCTGGTGTGGTGCGGAATAGTGTGGAGAGAGGGGTGCCAGACCAGGCGTCGCCCTCGTTTCAAAATTACGAGGTCCGTCCCAAAATAACTCTAGTGTTGCTTTAAAACGGGACGTTAATATAATTAAATTAATAACATAAAATTCACACTTTCATTTTCATAACACAGTACGATCTACTTGACTTCTTCTCGGAACTTTCTCAGATGGCAACTTCCAAGACAGGGAAGACACTTTGAATTTTTAACCTCATTTTATTTCATCCCGGGAGGCATGATTTCTGTACAAGTAGAAGCGACGAGCACATACACATAACACAGAACGACACAGGGGCGAAATGAGGAAAAGCTAATGAAAATTTTATCCCTGTGAATATATACTGTGAGATTTTGGTAGGGATTTCTTACACGTGTCGAACTTAGGTAAGGGAGTTATATTTTAAAAGAATATGTTTAGATCAACAATTTTTATCGATTCACTCGGAGCGTGGAAATTGCGTGGGAATATATGTGTGTGTGTGTGTGTGTAATGATATTTTAAACTTTACTTTCAATTTAATTAATTTCCAAGGTTTTATCTTAATTTAGCCCATAGTAACTTCATTCTAAAATATTCTCTTATTTCGTGATCCAATTCCACTTTCTCTGTTTAATTAATTCAAGAGACCTTAGTAAAATTGCTGAATCAACTTAACGCCGACACATTCTCAGGCTCCGCGTGAAGGGGTAGAAAAATGTCTAATAAGCACATTCTTTTTTAAAGACGCCTTTGTTTCCTTACTTGTGAGTGACATGCGTCAGAAATCCCTATCAGAATCTTATTAATATATTAGCACTATGAAGAAATATTTTCCCTATCAAAATCTCAGGTTATATGAGAGGAGGTATAATTTATTTCGTTCTTTTTCGACTTCTGCTTTTGTGCAGTGCTGTGGCGGGCGTGCCTTGTCCTCGTCTCTGCTTGTAAATAATTATGTTTTCCCGATGGA
>JAPMOR010099109.1:109789-125171 GCA_026543865.1 Argiope aurantia
ATATATATATATATATATATATATATATATATATATATATATATAAAGAGAGAGAGAGAGAGAGGAATGATTTATTTAGCTAATAATGTTTTATTCTCTTTGAAAAGTTCAGTAAAACAATAATTTTTAAAGTCATATTTATTTGAAGCTTTTATTTCCTTATAACCTATTATAATATTTAGATACTTTTATTTCTATGTAAGAGATTTACTAGTTATATACGGTTAATTTGTGAAGAGTTTTAATATTTCAATCTTTCTTTCCCACATAATCATAAAACAAATATCACAGTATATTAAAAAATATTATATTATTGAAAAATAATAAATCATTAATATGTATATATTTAAAATATACTGAAATATGAAACTAAATTTATCAGTTAACAAAAGTAGAGCCTTATAAAGTGCAATATCCAGGACAGCAAAATACCATTGGACATAACCTCTTAATTTCTAACGGTGACCAAACGAAACAAAGTGCCGCCACTCTCAAACTACTATAAAATTTGATCGTGTTAATAAGTTTAATGTGTCATAAAGCTCATAAACACGGTGAATATTCAGCGAAAGCGAAGGATTCCTTGGCCTTGAAGCTATCATCAAGCAACAACATAAAAAGGCTCATAGCACAAATATCAAAATTGTGCTCATCTCTCTCGCTATATATATATTAGAACGCGACGGTCTTTTTTCCCCCCTGATGTTTTAAACCAAGGAATACAAAGACTGAAATAGGAATTAAACCTAAATAATAATTTATGTAATATTTTGCAACTGATATGATTTAAACATACAAATAATTTCAAAAAGATAGTTGTTATATATGGACAGCCCTTGAATATGAAAAGTGTTATAAGAATATTTCAAAAAAATTTTGGGAAACAAATTTTGAAAAAGGTTTTATGCTAAACTTACACAGATATTTTTTTCTATTCTTATTTGAATAATTTAAATAAGGTCCAAATAAAAAAAATCAAATAGTTATTAGTTAGTTAGAAATTTTAATTATAGTTCTTAAAAATATTATCTAGTTGAAATTCTATAAAACAGATCATTAAAAACATTTTCACCTTTTCTTCTAAAAAGTCCTGTTCTTATTATGATATAAATTATTAAAAAAAAAAAAGGCATTGAGCTCCAAAATAATATAATATAACAAAAATGTATCACAAAATGTACTGATATCTAAATTCAGTTTATTAACATATTTTTTGATATAGAAAGTAAAATTAGGTTTATATTTTTGGACGGTGAGGATAAAAGTTATAATGCAAAATGTTAACAAGAAATTATATGTTTCCAGGAAGGACAAAAATATATATTAAAGAGTATTAAAATGATAAATGATAATAAAAAAAACAGACTCCAAAAATAACGGAAATAAAATTTCTACAAATACAGAAACAAGTATTCAAAGTCATAAAAAATTTAAAATATCACTTTTCTTGTTATCATTTAGCATTATAATTTTCAATTGGAGAATTTTTGGGAAACTTTTAATTTGGAGAATTTATCGATAAGTTTTTTCATAATCTAATTCCTGTACTACCTCATTTTCAATGAATAACAGTGAAAGCTCATTTAAATGTGGTTGACTCATTGTATTTCGTAGAGTTCTTGACGCGTTTTAAAACAGAAAACGATCTCTTTCCGCTTTCATTGATAATTTCCACGGTGAGAAAAAAATTTTAAAATTGTTTCCACGTTGGCAAATGTTGATTGTAGTCAGGTGGGATGTTAAGGAGAGCCTGCTTCAGCCAGAAGCTATCTACTGTATTGGCGGAAAGTTGGAGTAACGTAGCCTTGCTTTTGGTAAATGGCAGGGACTTTCTATGGTCCTTGGTTGTTGGTGGTAGAAGTTGAACTGGTGCTGCTCTGCGTAGCAGAGCAGTCCCCTGGTCGAGAGGGAGAGGAGGGTAGAACGCCATCCAATAGGAACTCAGCTGCAGTGGGGAGGGTGCGTTGGGTTGCAATGCGGATCGGAGTGTGTAGCCGGCAAGAAATTGAGTTCTATTGTTCATTCAGAGCCAATTAGCATGTGTTTACAAGGGATGGAATTTGGGTTTGGTTTGTCATGACAGCTAGGAATATGAAGATGATGGGATTTTAGAGCAACATTAAATTTCTTGGTCTATTGATATGGGGTTGGGGCTTCAATAGCTTTAATTGCCTCATTTTCATGTTCATCAAGTTTGTTGAAGAAGTTGGTTGTTATTTTCTTTATGGCTTGCCTGAAAGTGGGGTACATGAGGACTTTGTAGATTTCAGAACTGGGCATGGCCCAAGTAGCACCACATATTTGTCTAATGATTCTGTTTTGCTGCCTTTCAATTAATTTTAGATTGGTTTTGGCTGCATGTCACCAAACTTGGCATGCGTAGGTCAATATCAGATGCAAATAGGCTGTGTAAATAAGCATTTTAGTATCCCTGCGCATCTTTGAATTCCGAGAAATTAGGGGGAAGTACTTGCGCAATTGAGCTCGGAATTTATCTTTTACGTAATTAAAGTGTGCCCTCCAATTTAATTTCCTGTCCATTATGACACCTAGGTATTTGGCTTCCTGAGACCACGGTATGTATTTTCCATTAACTTTTATTCTTTCAATGTTTTTGTCTCTGGGAGCTTTGTGAAATAGTACTGCGATCGTTTTATCTGCGTTAATTTCAATTTTCCATCTGGCCATCCAATCTGTGATGCTATTCAGGTGCCTGTCCAGAGCAATTTTGATGTATCTTGCGTTGTGGTTTTTTGCCAGAATTGCGGTGTCGTCTGCATATAAACACAACATGGTGTTAAATTGTTTTGGAATATCGTTGATGTAACAGGAGAACAGTACTGGTCCTAGTTTTGAGCCTTGTGATACTCCTGCTTGTATGAGTTTAATTTCTGAGAAATCGTTTTTCATCCCTACTCTAAAGCTTCGATCGTTAAGATAAGAAACAATGACTTTAATTAGATATCGTGGGGTATTGTTTTTAATTAGCTTGTGAATTAAACCATTGATCCATACCCGATCGAAGGCTTTCTGTATATCAAGGAAGACAGCTCCTGCTTTTTGTTTGTTTTGGAATCCTGAAGTGATGAATTTGGTGGCTCTGATGAGTTGATGTGAAGTGCATAGGATTGGTCTGAAGCCAAATTGTTCAGGACAAAGTATGTTGTTTTCTAATAGGTGTTGGTTGAGTCTTTTTAAAATAATACTTTCGGCAATTTTGCTAAGAGAGGAAAGTAGTGAAATGGGTCTGTAACTGGAGGGATTCGTAGGATCCTTACCAGGTTTGTAAATGGGTACTACTGTAGCTGTCTTCCATCTTGCTGGGAAATACCCTAGTTCAAGTGTTTTTTGTACTAAAAGGGTGAAAAATAGAATAAAATTCAGAGGGAGGTGTTTAATCATGTTGTTTGTGATGTTGTCATGTCCAGGCGCTTTATTATTTTTGAGTTTTTTGATGTATTCTATAATTTCCGTAGGTTTAACCGGTTCGATGTTTACGTTTGTGTTGGGGTTTGTGTTTGTGTGGTGCCAACTGTGTGTTGTGAAAGCAGTTAACAGTTTCTTTGAACTCGAGTTCTTTTCCTCATAAGATAGTGGGTTTAATTTAAATTAGTTCTCCAGGCTATTTGCCAAGAAATTTACTTTGTCGAGGTCGGTTTGTGCAATTCCGGCCGAAATGTTAATTGTAGGCCATCCACAATCAATTTATACATATCAGTTGGGTTAGAAATTTTTTCATTTTTCTATCTATCTACCTTTGATAATGAAAATCTGTGATTGTATAGTATTTCATAAATAATAAAAAGTATATCTTAATTTTGTGTTTCGATAATAATATATTTACTTCCAACACCGATTTTTCAGTACAGTGACAATGAAATAAATATCATTGATCACAAATTTTTGTTGTAAGGACATTCAATTTTACCGAACGATCGTGATTTTGGAGTGATAGAACTACCAATCCGGAAAACCAGTTCCCTGTATATTCCCCAGGATTATTATAAAGTAATACGAAATTGTCGAAACTATAATGAATATTTAATACATGAAATGAAACGCGAATATTTATTTTCAACCCAACATCTGGAGAAAGCGGTTTTGAATAGAAATAAAATACCGATGGAGAAACCGTGAAATGTGTAACTATATGCTGGATCAGGTTTACCAGGGATGCACATACAAAACTTCGATAGAACGAGATGCTGAATTTAAGATTAAAGATTTGCCACCACAATGAGGAAGATCAAAAATTATCTTTTATGTATGAAAAAAAGGAGATCTATTACATCTGAATAATGCAAGGACATGGTGGATTTATTACTATATATAATTCCTGTTCATCATGAACATTTTAAAATGTTAAAACCTGAATAAAACTTAATTTAATTATACCTACGTATAAACTGAAAATGTATAATTTCATTGAAATTCTTAATAAAACTAAATTGCTTTTTGTTATGTTATATTTTTTACAAGAATATTCTTTGTTTTGTTTCAATTTTATCAAATGAAAAAATAATAATTAATTTTTGAATAGTATTTTGTTTTTATTATTCAAAAAAAAAAAGGCTGATGCAACTGAAATATTTCCCAATTAAATGAACGCTTACAATAATTCATTAATTTTGAAAGTGAGGCAAGTCCATTTAGTTATAATGAAACTCTTTTATTTTTTTTAGTCAGCACTGTAAACACTATTGCATTATAAACTTATATTATCTGGTACCACAAAATACAAATAATATATCTATGAATACTTACCAATATTTTAAAATTTATTGAAATGCAAACCTTTAAATATCTCACAATAACAAAAAATGGACTTGCCCCATTTTCAAAATAAACGGCTTATATTTTGTTTTTCGTTATGCAAATATCAAAAGTTTTTTCTTCTAAGTTGCCGAGAGAAAGATTTGAAAATCATTTAAAATACTGTTTCATATATAGTGCTCCTTCGGAAAATTTCTGAAATAAGAGTATCACATATTACACTAGGAACATTAAAACATTAATCATGAATGACTGCTTTTCGTAGAAACAAACTTCTTCTCCTTTCTTTTCATCAAATTGGTCCTTTCTCTTTCTTTTTCTACTTTCTTTATATATCCTATTATCAGTAATCTGATTAGCTGCAGTTTCAATATCTTGGAAGTTTTTCCTAATTTCCAATATGAAATCTGATAAGGACTTAAGGTGAGATGAGCCTTTTTGTAAATTTGCTAGCATATCTTGCAGATATTTGCTGACGCAATCTATTCCTTACAAAAGTTTGTTCGAAATCACGGTCGGTAATGCAGTTTCATACTCATCAAATTTCTTTGCAAGTGTTTTAGCCTCTAATTTATATACTGGTTTTTCATTTACATTACTACTTATTTCAATTAATGTATTTTTAATTTGTTTATAATTCCACTTTAATGCTGCTACTGTATCGGCTCTGCAAGATCATCTGGTATCACTTACTCTTTTGATGTTTTTCAGATCACTGTCTTGTATATTTTTTAGCAGATAATTCCATCGTCTTGTAGACGATGAAAAAAATATAAATATCTTTTGAATGAAAGAAAGTCACAGTAGCCGTTCAAGCTTCTGCTGCATAATTTCCTATTAAATTCAAAGTGTGGCTAGCACAGGGAACGTAGGTAACCTTTTTACAATGCTCTTTCAATCTGGCTAGTAGGCCAATATATTTTTTCAATATGTATATGTATTTTTCAGTAAAAGAGTTTTTAAACAAAAAAAATGTTAAAACAAGTTGAAATAACAAAAATATTTCATTTTTTTGATATTGATTAATAAAGATTAAATTACAAAACAAAATTTAAAAAAAACACGCCATTTCATAAAGATCCACGGGTGGAGTAATATAGAAATATTGAAATTATTGTTTTAAAATTTGATTAATCTGGTACATGATTATGTTAAGCCATTCAACTATCAATTCAAGAAGATTAAAAATAAAATAGAATTAAAATAAACTAACTCTATAATTACTTTAAAACTAACTTTAAAATAAACTAACTCTATAATTAATATACTAACTTTAAAATAAACTAACTCTATAATTGCCAGAAGAACCATGCTCCGTCGAGCCGGAGCGTGGTTTGACCTTCGATAGCTCAGTTTTTAGAAAACTCAATCACATATAAATGAAACACAAACTATTGGACTGTATCTCCATTCCTTTATTCTCAACACTCCCAACACACCCTCTCTCTGGAATTCACACATACCAAAGGTTATATTATTTCACCACTTGGTGGCGCTACAAAATTAGTAGGCGGAGCGTTCTGCTGACTTATTGGCGCCAACAGTATGTTTTCAGAAAATTTCAACTGGGTGATTTTAAATAGTGATATATTCCTTATTTTCAATGGAAATCTTTTAATAATAATTTTAAATAAGAATAATGTTTTTTTTATTTAAAAATATTAAATAAATAAGAAAATAGCAAGCCACAAAATTAAAATTAACATTTCATTTTTTTATTGATTTCGTTGTCAAATACATTAAATTAAAAAAAAATTAATGCATATAGAAAATTATAGAATGGATTATCTTTAAATCATTGAAAAGTGTCACAGAATAAATATTTATGATAGCTGAGAAAAAATTTATTTTTAATTTTTAAAAAAAAAAAAAAAAAAAAAAAAAACGGCATTTGCTTGTTTCGGTACTTGAAAAATTTGTATAGAAGCTGGCATCTTCAAAAATTCAGCAAAAAGAAAATCTCGTGAGAATAAAATACTTTAATAGAACTGTAAACGACAGGAAACGAAGATACATTGAAATTTCTATAAAACAAAGTCATTCCCTAGGCTTAAGGTCAAGAGTGAGGACAATGTAACACCCTTTTGTCGGTGCAGGGAATGGCACTGACATTTCTTGTAAAAGGGGGCTCTTTTTTTTATATTATAGTAGCTGAAAATTGTTGACTTGTGTGTTGGTTAGGCAACGAAAGGAAAAATGGGATCTCACGGATCTGCAAACAAATTTGAAATAAATCACGATAGATATATTCTGAAATTTGACAGAAAGTTCATTTTAATTATAATACATTTGAGTATACTATCCTTGTAAACCAAATAAATAAAATACAGCTGCTCATTAGTTCCCGAAAAAAAAAAAGAAAAAAAGAAAGCATTTAGATCGTTTCTCGTCTCTGTATACCATATCTCCCTCAGTTAATAAAAATATTCAAATCATATGATTTTGCTAATCATATTGCAATTTATTTGGAACAAATCGTTTTAATGTTTCGTTTCTTTTTTCAAGATTCTATAATATTTTTATATCTTAGAAATTTTTTGAATATCACTACTTTTGAAATTATTTATTTTTAGTTTTACCATACATAGTTATTTCCCTTATGTTTGGCTTACTCTGTTCATTTTCATTTAGTTTCTTTTTTTTTTTTTTTCTGAATAAAAGGGAAAAGAATTCTGAACAAATCTGAAATGAAAAAAAAAATTGCTGCCAATTCAGCACTACGATATAGATTTGACATTTTTTTTTCAAATTCATCGAATTAATTCTTAATTTTTCGCATAGCAATTACGCTCAGGGTGCGTGTCCTGCTTGCCCCGCTATAGCTACGACACTGGATTGCTCTGGGTTCTGTTTCGAGTGGAGGTTGTTTTTGATAATTAACAAAAAGAAAATATTATATTTTTACATATAAATTGTTTCAGTGGTTCATCCAAAATTATTTCCATTTTAGGGCAAAGTCAGCAGTAAAAAAATCTTGATGGAGAGCCTGTATTTGGCAAGTTAAGGTTTGCGTGCATGTAAAGAACAAATATTTTGTAGATGAGTTATAATGAAAAAAAATGGCTTTATTTATTTATTTATTAGCCACCTCTGCTGACTAGTTAGTTCGTCAGGATTACGTGATGCAAAGAATTTCTATCAATATTTTCATAAGTAAGTTGTTCTAATGGTTTCTTCAGCAAAGCATTTTTAATCTTCAAATTTTGATATACATATAATTTGTATTATTTTTTAAAATTTATACAATTATGTTAATTCTTTAATTTATTGTCATTTCATCTAAAATTTGATATTCAATTTTAAAAAGGAAGGGATTTAAATTCTACTAATTCAGTTATAATCTTGACAATTTGAAAGATATAAAAAATAGAAAGGTAGAAAGTAGGATGATTTAGCAATGGAATTTTGTGTGTACTATAGAACATATTTCATGATTTGCATAATATCTAAAGGAGTGATCGATAAAAGTTCCTCTGATTCAATAAATAAAATTCAATGCATTAGGATTAGAAAGAAAAACATTAAGCTAAAAGAATGGTAATATATTATTAGACATTTTATTATAAGAAAACGAACGGTTTTCAAAACGAGCGTTTAAGAATTTTCGTCATTGCCTTAAGCTGAAGTTGCCATACCGTACAGTGCAATTTTTATTACAAAAATTTGAAATGCCAAATTTTATTAAAAAAATAATCCTTAAATAAAAATAACGTTCAATATTGTAAAATGGGTCGAATCTCTAGCACATCAACAATGGAAGAAAAATCCAGGATAAAATATTTATAGCAATAAAGAAAATTATATAAATTTTGCAATGAAAATATCATTGTAAAACATGTTTAAAATTGGACAAAATAATAATGACAGCTAAATTGATATTATTGAAAAGATAATTTCTTTAAATTTTAAAAATTGCTTAAGTATTATAATATTTTAAGAAGTTATGGTGGTAAATAGTAAAAATGCTTCTTAATTTTATTTAAAATCGCTCTAAACAGCATATTCCCATCTTCCAAAGAAAATTTGTGCCACGTTTTATAGCTCTATGTCTAATGGTCTTACAGAGCAAGCACCATCACACAAATACACATTCAGCTTTATTATTAGTAGATATAGAAAATATCTGTTATTTTCAGGCAACTACATCTACTATTTTGAATGCAATCTTATGGCTATCATTAAACAATAATACATAGAAATAATTTCCAAATGTCTTCATGAAACATTTTAAATGCAATACTATTTACCAATATTCTTAATGTGCAATCATATTAGTTCTTAAGAAAAATATTCATTATTGTAAAATACAACGAATAAATGTCTGCATGAAATGTTTATATTAAGAAAAAGGTATAAAGTCAATGGCATATTATAAATAATAAAAATTGCATTTACTGGTATATTACAAATTAAAAGATTGCAATCAATGCTTTATGATAAATTATATGGTATACAGTCAATAACATAATAAATGATATGGAATACAATCAATAACATTTAATAAATGGTAAAGAATATAGTCAATTTTAGAAAATTAAGAAAATATCTTTAATATTTACTTTTTACGTGTGAGAGTACGTCACTTTTTCCCTCCTTGTTACTTGTTTTGAAATTAACTCCATTCATTATAAAGGCACTTGTTACTACATTTGCTGAAATAAAGCATATGCATTAAAACAAAACTTAAAATTGGCAAATGCAAATTCTAGGTCATCATAAGCTAATATGAATTTTAATGATAATTTAGAAAAGTTATTAAGTTAATTACCATGTTTTATCAGATAAATGTAAAATTACCATGTTTACATTTATCTGATAATTTTTAAAAATCAGCAACGATTGAGTGTTAACCAGTAAATGTGAAGTTTTTTAAGAAAGATAATTTTACTCAAGATAATTCATATTACCTGTTTCAGAATAATATCTGAACATAAGTGAAGGCAATTTATTAGGAGGAACATTAAAAATTACGAATCTTCATGTTACTACTTTTGAACATGGTGCTGTTTTAATGGGTTATTTTTTATTAGTTCGGTTACTCAAGTTATTATTTTTACATGCTTTTATTTTATATGTTCTTCTTTCATATTAGTAAATATAGTAATTGTATTGTAATCCTTTTTTATTAATTCGCCCTACTTTACTACTAGATTCTAAAATTTAATAAAATAGCTTGCTTCTGAAGGCAATTTAACATTTTAATATTATCAGTTAATGGACAATTTTAATAAATTTTTTATTCCTAATGAGTAACGTTAATTGGCAAGGAAATTGAAAAAATTTAATTGCAAGATTTCTTAATATTTATAATTATAAATTACCGCATATATCAAAAAATAAAAAAATAATAATAATAAACAGATATTTAGAACATATTCATATGAAGAATACAAAAAAAAGAAACAACTGATGTTTTATTAAAAATCTGTAAGTTAGAAAGGAAATAATAAAATCGTTAGACACTGAAAATAATACGATAAGCAAATTAACCTACAATGAATATTACAAGAAAGAACATTCTTTAAAATACATGTGCCTGAAGAACTCTTCTGAAATGATGAATTCAGATGAAATTTGCACTTTCTAATATGGAGTCCATTTTTAGGTCTACTATGTTATTTCCAACTTTAAAAAGTAATTCAAGATATTTAATTAAATAAATAATTTAACCAAATGTTGACATTTTTGCTTAATTTTGCATTGACAGCGTTTGAAACAATTATAGGAAAAATTATTAATATACCTACTATTTTAGGCAGCGAAACATTTCTTCCGATAATACTTATATTTTGAAATATTAATATGGTGTAAAAATCCGTCTTCCTGGATGATTATTGTGTGCTCCGACATTATTGTGGGAAAGTGATATTATTTCTCGATTCATTCTAATTAAAAATTTGAAAACTCCTTTTCTAGTGTTACTATTCAAAGAGCAACTTTAACCTAGTGGAATAATTAGTTCAGCAACATTTGTTTAAGAAAATAGCCATTAGAAGTCCTCTGATCAAAGAAAACGCCTTACAGATTGCCGAAAAGTATCATGTAGAATTCTTTTCTTCATCTAATAATTGAATTGGCCGTTTTAAGAAAAGATATAAAATACTCCAAAAGAAAATATGCGGAGAAAATGAAAAAGTAGTAAAAGATTGGGGGGGGGGGAAAGTTGCTCAGCTTGATTGAAGGATATTCACCATACAACTTTTACAACGCCTATAAATAAGATTGTTTTATGACTTGCAATCCGACCAAACCCTTTGACTATAGAAATGAAAAATGCTTTGGTGGGAAAAAGAGCAAAATGAGGATTACAGTCTTGCTTGTGGTTGATGATGAGGGAAACTGTTAAGTACTTTGCTACCGACGCGCCAATTTGGCGAGCTCCCATTCTAGTGTTGCTCCCTTTTGTAACTGCGCGGGTTATGACCCGCCAGAACTAGATTTGAACTCCGAAAGCATGCACACCGTTGGTAGCGGGGTGACTCCATACCCCTTCTTATAGTTGAATAAACCGCATTTTATAGAAGCATCGTTTCATCATTTTAGCTACACTGCAATTCCTTAATTTATTTTAATTAGTTACACCACAATTCTTAGTTCATTTCTCATTATCATTTGTAGAGCTATCATCGACCTTTACAGGGACTAACAAGTCGAATTTATTTGTGATAGGAAAGGCAGTAAAGTGCAAAGTTTTAAGAACAGAAAGATCTTACCGACAAAATAAATAAAAAACAAAAAAATCCTAGATGGATTCTTCTCTATTACGGATTTTTTTTTTGACGTCTTTAAATAAATGTGAAGACACGAAAGAAAAAAATTTCTTTTGTTTATTGACCAACGTCCCACATATTCTGCAATTTGCAATTTAAAAACAACCAAGTCGTGTTTTTTTTCCAAATTCAGTTACTAAACCTTTAATATCATTCATTCTGCAAAAGTTAATTACAGAAAGTTGCTTATGAGAAAAATTATAGCATCGTTAGTTGAAAATACGGAGAAAATACGAAAAGCTAAAGTTTTAGAGCTATATTTTGTAACAATCTTGGGACCACATTTCAAAAAAATAGTATTGAAAAAAGCTATCAGAAAACGGGATTCCCAAGCGTATAAGTGAAAAATGATAACGAAGTCAATTTTCCATTCGATCCTTTAGAAGAAGTCGCTCCTGGGATAAAATTGAACGATTATGTCACATGTGATGACAGATTGTATTTGTGCAACTAAAACTAATGAAATTATTAGTATATTGGAACCAATTACAAACAATTCTGATAACGTAGTTAATGAAACTGCCATTAAAACTTTACTTTTTCTGATGCTTTACATGATTTGGAAATTATGAAAACAAGTCACCGTCAAAAAAAAGAACTTTTTCCGAGTCAGAAATAAAATTTTAAAAAAAATGGAACTTGCCATCAAAACTCACAGAAAGAACACTTAATCGATGCAAAATAGACTACTAAGAAAACGACAAATCCTCCTTGGTACATGAGAAATTTAGTACCCCGAAAACGATCTCAAAATTGCAAAAATAGATGATTTCATCATAGTTCTTTTCAGAATATTCTTCAACCAAATCAAAACCAATAAAAATCCAACAATTAAAGAACAAGTGAAATATACTCGCAATAATTAGAAACATGTCTACTTTTCTGCTACCACCAAATAGCCGCTTTTCACCGAAATCTCCTTAGTAAATTCTCTGTTATTTTACCATTATAGAACTCAATATAAAACAGCTACTTTTCTACAAAGGTTCATTTGCACATTCCGCTAAGTTACCAATCGTTCATTATTCTTTAAATGATTTTCTTGAATTTTTTACATTGATACAAATTAGAAGTGCCCAGTAGGACTCAAATAACATCTGATTTCAGAATTGGCCAAGCTCTCTTGCTCAGTCTCACGTGTACAGTGCTTAAGTGGTGTGTTTCTTTTTGGTAGCGTGAGCTACAAACGTGAATTTACTAGTCTCCACTTTTATAGCTCAAGATTTAAAAAAAAAAAAGCACACCATTATACATGCGAAAGAATCTTGGAATGAAGATATTGTAATGGCAACAAGCGACCTACACACATATTACTAGAAATTTTCTTCCAAGATATGCTGAAAAATACCAACATGTTTAAGCTGAAACTTTATATACCCAAGACGTTAATGAGTTTTATTCGATGCTTGTAGCAATAAAAGAAATCAAAATTTCAAGAATTCCGTTGACTTTTATAAATTGCAGAGTTAGTAGAAAATACAGTAAATATTGAAATAAAGACAACATATTATTCTCAACTCTCTCATTGATTAATTTACTTCCATAAGTCATACTTCAATTCTTTTCTTACTCTCTGATTAGTTATCGATATTTCTCTCTCATTCCATTGCAGATTTCCTTCTAAATTCTTTTTCACTCTTCCAATCTTACTGACATTGGGTGGGTCCAGAAATGATATTGAATCATTTCTGGGCTTCCAGACATACTCCCATCGAAACATAATTCCTTATTGATCATCTTGCTGCTTATTTTATTGTTATGTAAAACTCCATCTTTCTCTTTCACTTCTCCCCTTTTTTTAAATTTTATTTCTTTATACCATTCAAAATTTCATTATTTATGTCATGTTATTTTTCGCCCAAATTTCCGTATTTGTCATGTTTTTCTTTTCATATCATTGCAATGACCGGAGGTTGAGTTCAAAAATTCCGACCACCCTCATACAAATTGATGGAAGGGGAAACTTACAAATAAACACTAATAGAGCCAACTTTCGAATAACAAATAGGAAGCGATTGGCATAAACAAAATCCAATGATCCAACTACTCCCTTTTTTCTAAAATTACTAATAAATCTGAAAATGAATGCTAGAAAGGAATTATTTTAGCATTATTATTACTAAGATAAAATTGTATTAAGAATAAATAAACTAATAGAAATAGTAAAAATAATTCTAAAACTCACTGTTTCTTTTAACTCTCGAGAAAACACCTGGAATAACTGCTGCTGGAATCTCTTTAGATACTTATTTATCCTTTGGAATAACAGCTTCTTTCCATTCCATCACAACTCCCTCTCTAAAAGTCGGCAGGATTCTCCTGGTTTTGAAACATGTGACTAACTGCATTCCCTCTGTTAATTGTTGCATAATGAGAGATTTTATTCCCAAAAATGGTTTTAAATTAGAATGACTCTTTTCTAATCCAAATTAACACAATCATGGAATCACCAAAATAATTTTTATTGCTGAGATCACTCGTTTAATGTTAGCTTTGTAAGTGAAGCTAAATTTTCCACACAATTCTAATCTGAGTATAGTCACTTGTTTGAAAAAACATAATCTTCACTTACTGGTCAATGAATTTGCATACAAGACCTGATTTTGTTACTGTTGGCTGTCTCGAAAGATTCAATTCATAAGTGATATAATTCAATCACTGTCACAACTTTTAAATGAAATACACCAACTGATAACAATATCTTTAATTAATCCACAAGTAGCCGGAATATATTTCTAGTCATTAACTTCTTTTTCCCACAAAATATCATTCTAGTCAATCAAATAAAAAGCAGGCATTTTTTTTTTTTTTGCACGAATTATAATAGAAACTCCTAAGCTACAGGATCGAAAATTCTCTCTAGGACTAGCAGCACCTGATATTTATTTTAAATTGCATCGGTATATATCTTACTGTTCAAACGTAAACAACCTTTTTTAGCTGTTTCTTAATACTGTCGATTTTTTCGAAGCGCCAAAGATAGAAATCTTGTAATAAATTGTCTGGAAATAGCTTGGCATAACTCTGGACATTATTATACCATTAGAGTAAATTCATGCCTCCACTGTTTAGAATTTCTGTTAATCGATTTTTAAATTTTTATGATGCAGAGTTAAGAGAGCTCTGTTGACAGTTGGCAAAGCATTGATAAAACCTGATCGCTCATAGTCCGTATGTCATAATTGTCACTTCAAAAGCATTAATTTGTCGGTCAAATATTACCTTCCAGATTATTATTTGCAACTTTCTGTGATTTGGATGAGCAAAAATAGCGCATACTTTATAAAGTAGCGCATACTTTATATATATATATATATGTAAGTATTATTTTATGTGAAGCAGAATGCAGTTTGAAGACAGTGAAGAGACTTGCTATTTCGTGACGTCGTTTTATTTCATTTTTAAGAAGCAGCCATATGTACAAGCGATGAGCACACAGAACGACACAGAAAAGGAATGAGGAAAAAGCTCTTGAACATTTTATCCCTGGTCTTATATAACCTATGATTTTGATAGGGAAAACATTTCTTCATAGCGCTAATATATTACGAGATTTCGATAGGGATTTTCGTTACACACGTGGAGAAGGCAGGGGGAACACAGGGAGATTTTTAAAAAGAATTTGCCTCATCAGCGGTATTTTGCCTCTTCACGCAGAGTGTGGGAAAGTTCGACTTTTAGCTGAGTCAGCAATTTAACAAGCTTCTCTTGAATTAATTAAATTGTAGAGACAGTGGAATTGGATCACGAAATAAGAGAATATTTTAGAATAAAGTTACTATGGGCTAAATGAAGATAAAATCTTGAAAATTAATTAAATTGAAATTAGAGTTAAAATA
>JAPMOR010099109.1:127845-156091 GCA_026543865.1 Argiope aurantia
ATATAAGCTTTATTTTATGTGAAGTAGAATGCAGGTTCGACAAGCAGTGAAGAGACTTTCGATTTTTAAATTCGTTTTATTGTCTCGCGGGAGGCATGATTTATTTACAAGAAGCGTGGACAAAGCACGCCCGCTCACAGGAACAGATTAAGCAAGAAAAGTGAGGGAAGAACGGGAAATTAATTATCCTTCATCTTATATAACATGAGATATTGATAGGGAAAATATGTTTTCACATTGCTAATATATTATTAAAAGCCTTATAGGGATTTCTGACGCATGTCAATCACAAATAAGGGGAACACATGGATCTTTTAAAAAGAATGTGCTTACTGGACATTTTTCTATTCCTTCACACGGAGCGTGTGAATAGCCGACCTAATAATTTTACCAAGCTTCTCTTGAATTAATTAAATAGAAAAAATGAAATGCGATCAGGAAATAAGAAAATATTTTAGAATGAAGTTACTATGGGCTAAAAATAATTAAATTGAAATTAGAGTTTAAAATATCATGATATATATATATATATATATATACAAAAGTATTAAAATCAAGTTAATAGGAAAATCAAATAAACCAAATAAAAAATATAAAAAAGAATCCGGCCTGAAGACTTTTTCAAGGGTCACCCTCAGGCAGGAATTTAAAAAAAAGGGATTTTTTCTGTGAAGGAAATGCAGGCAATGAAGTCTAATAATGATTCCTCGTGACCCGAAAATTCCCTGAATTTAGGCGCAAGAGATATACCATTTTAACAGAAAAGAAAATACAAAACAATAAATTAGAAGAAAATAACCACTAATAAGTAAAAATACAATAATAAAAATAACAATAAAAAACAAAATACCATAAAATAACACTAAAGAAAAAACGAAAAGGTTTAGAGTTTAGATTTTTATTAAACTGCTATCCAAAAGATTTAATTCTAACAGAAAATTGCTATCCAAAAGATTAAATTTTAACAGAAACGAATAAAAATCAACTTGAGGCTACTCTTCTGGATTTAAAAATCGAAATTGCTAATGATAAAACAATAATTGCTATATACAAAAAAAAGGGATGAATTCATCTTTAATATAACAAAACTATGTAACTACCATTCCAATCTAAACTCTAAAATTTTCAAAAATCTAATGTTCTCACAAATTAACAGGATCAAAAGGGTTTGCAATAATAAAAATTCCTATATTGAAGCATCAAACAACTTCATTAAAAATTTAATTAAAAATGAATTTCCTAGAAATTACTGTAATGTCAATTTTTTAATTAAACAAGGTATGGTTTGGGATTAATCCTTTGGCTTAAATAAAAATAGAACTTTCCTTGCATATTAGATCACTCAATAGATGGCGCTGGAAGCCTACAATTTTTACCTAAATTACCGTTAGCTTTGTGTTTTTAATAAGCGGGAATCACAATCGATAGCTTAAAATTTCCTTGACTGCTGATGGTATGTTCTTGCCTTTTCGTTTTTCTTTAGTTATTTTATGGTATTTTGGTTTTTATTGTTATTTTTGTTATTGTATTTTTACTTATTAGTGGTTATTTTCTTCTAATTTATTGTTTTGTATTTTCCTTTCTGTTAAAATGGTATATCTCTTGGGCCTAATTTCAAGGGATTTTTCGGGCCACGAGGAATCATTATTAGACTTCATTGTCTGCATTTGCTTCACAGAAAAAAATCCCTTTTTTTGAATCCCTGCCTGAGGGTGACCCTTGAAAAAGTCTTCAGGCCGGATTCTTTTTTATATTTTTTTTATTTGGTTTAATTTTTATTTCGTTTATTTGATTTTCCTATTAATTTGATTTTAATACTTTTGTATCAATTCATCTGTGTTTTAGAAGTAGCTGCATTTGCGCTCTCTAAATTCTATGAAGTATTTTCCTGTTCCTTTTTCAGTTTTAGTTTGAATAGGAAATAATTTTTAGTTGCGATTTCGAAACTTTTTTTTTTTTTCGTTTTCTTTTTAATTTCGCTTTCAAACTATTTCTTACTTTAGATTGGTTACTATATATATATATATATATATTCATTTATGAGTAGTTGATTCTCTCTTAATTTTCATACTGATGTCAAATGTTTTACAATCTGAAGTTTTACAATCTGAAATTTCAATTTTTTATTAAATTTGCAACAAATATAAATATTTATGAAATACAAATTCAGCTTATCAAAGGTTTTTCTTTAAATAAAACAACGATTAAAAATAAAAAGCATGATTGATTAAAAAATTATTAAACAATAAAAATATTTTCAAACTGGAAATAAGACTTCATCATGTAAAGTATTCAAAAAATCTAAGCTTAATAACATATTTTCATTTGGAAACGATCCCTAAAGTATTCTCAGGAGGTATAAGAATTAGCTGCACAATTTATATCAAATATAGATCAACCTTTGCTTCATAATTCAATCAGTAATCTTTATAATTCTAAGTGTAGAGAAATAATTTGCACTCAAGATTTTGACAAATCTCCAATCTTCAGACTTCTATGAATTCGGAAAAAGTATTTTTGGCATTATGTCTGTCTGTGATAAAGACAACTCAAGAACACTTTGAGCTAGATGGATGAAATTTGGTATAGGGTTTTTACACTAAATTTGTAGAATTCTATTAAATTTTGAATAACATCCAATTCAGAGAAAGTCTATGTGTCCAGCTCTTTGAATATAAGTTAACACATCAACAAAGCAAAGAGAGCTAGATGTATAAAATTCGTTAAATTTTGAGTCTAAAAAATTTGGTAAAATTTAAAATTTAATAAAATTGGTTGCATTTTAAAAAATTCCGGACTTTTCAGACAGCGAATAATATATATATATATATATATATATATATATATATATATATATAAAATAAGTAGACTTCAACGATTTTTAAATGATCGAACATTAAATAGAGATATCTTATGATAGAAAATAAGTTAGATTGTGTGTTAAAACTCTGTGCATATATAAATGGACTGAAACTGGTGAACTCAGAAATTACGTACAATGATAAAATTGATGATAATAACGCTGAAATCGTGAAAATGGAAGATGGTAGATTTAAAGGTAAGTTTTCAGAAAATTTAATTCAGGCAGAATACTACAGCATAAAACCAGAATGAAAAAATAACTAAATTCATAAAACTAGAAATGATAATAAGATTCTTATAAAATTACTTGATGTTAACAAACCTAATAAAAATAACGAGAAATGGCGAAAATGTCAAGCAATTTTAAAACACAATTTCATGATCTAATAACTAATAATTCAGCATTCAATACAATCCAAAAATTGTTGCATGTTCAATCTATGTTAAAAGGAGAGGCTAAATTTGTAAAAACACCTTAAATTAATCTAGAAATGCATTAATTGATCGATATGAAAACACGCTCTTAATTATTAGCACCTACACTTTGCAAATGAATTAGCACACCAACTTATTAATAATATTGTCCGAAAGCTCGATAAGGAAACTCGAAAACAATATGAAATGACTTTAATTATTAATGAATTGTCCCATTGGGATAAATTTATGTTCTTACAAAAACGTTCGAAAGTCATTTTCAAGAGAAAATATAAATGGAAATTAATAGCAGACAATCATGGTAAAAATAAAAACTTAATGCTAAATTCTATTACCAAAAGTGCATGTATGTTGTGCAAAGGAGATCATACCATACATAATTGTCTTGCTTTTCTTGAGATGACTGCCCTTCAAAGATTCGATTTCAGCAAAACGCGAAAGTTATATTTAAATTGTCTACGAAATTCTCATAAGCTTTCGAAATAACAGTCTAAATATTGCTGCCCATTTTGTCAAAGAGGAAAAAAAAAGTGCCTCTTATGTCTTAATCAAAAGTTTCTAAAAAAAAAAGTCAGAAATGCACCAATTGCAAGTTAGACGCCAACATTGCAGACCAACGGAAAATCAGTACAGTTGCATCCGGTAGTTTTTGACCTTTCGACCCTTGTGTAGGGGGAGAAGCGACCTTGAATACTCTGTCATCAATAAATAAAATACACAAAACTGTACTCCTCTCTACAACTGTAGTTCGGGCATCCTCCCCCTCCCTCAGAAAGTGTTAAATTCAAGGAAGACTTGTTTTCGATGCCGCATCTCGAGCTCATTGTATTACTTCACAGAGTGCGGCTGAATTGGGATTGTATAAATAAACAATAAATATTCCAACAAGCAGCTTAAATGAAACTACCACAAATGTGAAATGGTCAGCTAGTACCATGGAAATATTTAAAAAAAATCTTTAATATATTAGTTCATTATTCCCAAAATAACAGATTTTTGTGCTGTCAAATGCTCTTAATATTGCAAATTTAAAAATACAGGAACATTTGAACTTAGCATATCCTAATTATGATAACAAAGGTTATGGTTTATAGAAACTCAATTATTTTTCAAAATAATTAAGAATTGTAAATTTGATTCGTCTTCCAATTTGTTATTTCAAAATTTAGTGTTTAGTTTTATAGCAACTGAAACTATCGTATCGAATGCATCCAGGCATTTTTGCGGTTTAATTTCACAAAGAAAAAATATTGACGATAATTTGTAAAAATTTTTGGAAGTCAATCTGTTTGTTGAACGTTCCATTTAATAAAGAAGCAGAATTATGCGAATTCATTTTCAAAAAAATCATCGTCGAGACGAAAATGATTGATCCAGTGTACAAATGCCAGGCAAAAATATAGTTAGGTAAAAAAAAAATTAAATTAGGATATCTACTTCCAAAACAGTTTGCGAGGGATTGGCGTCGGTTTATTGGTACTTAAAGGAAATAGAAAAAAATTAAAATTGATAGATATATTTTAAATTTGAAAACTGAAACAATGGTACTTCTTGATTTCTCTGATTCCTCTACGCATGCTTATGGCGCAGTTGTTTATCTTCAATTCTTTCCTGAAAGTAGCACTCCATTCTCCAAACTTCCCACCAGCAAATCTAGAGTCGCTCCTTTGAAGACAACATCTATGCCTCATCTGGTGCTTGCTAAACCTGTAAAAAAGGTTCTTCTGTCATTAAAAATGAACAACGACTAGGTAATTTTATTTGATTGAACAATTGTTATAGCCTGTATAAAATCACCTGCTCATCAGGTAAAGACCTTGGTGGGAAATAGAGTCTCCAAAGTACATTGAATGACAGAACACCATCAGTGGATATGCATTTCTTCTAATGAAAACTTCATTAGAATAAAATATTCTTCTTGACTTTATGTCTCGGGATGTTGATTGGATGTTTCAGATCTCAAGTATATGAACATTTAACTGTCAGCGCCATTAATAGCTATAAAAGAAGCGAAAGGCTTTTGTTCCATTGAGTGTAAATTGGATTCCACCGAAAAGGAACTATATTTGATTGAACATAAACAGTTATCTTTTAATAATTTCACCATTTTTCTGAAAGAGATTTCATCAACAAAATTCTGTCTCTGAGTAATAATTTTCATAAATTAATTAGAATTCTTAGTTTTCTTTTCAAACTCTAACACAATTGTAAAACCAAAATGAAAAAGGTTGGCTCTGTAACTGTTGAAGAATTTCAATATACTTAAAAATATTTAATTAGAACAGTATAAAATGTGAAAATTAGTAATACCTTAAATAGAAATCAAAACGTTAATGGAACTAATGCAAGTAATTTAAATATTTTCTTTGATGATCATTATCTCTTTCTTGCTGAAGATAGACTTACTTCGATTTATCATTTGATCAAAAACATCCTTTTTTGTTGCCTCGAAATCATAAGCTAAGATTATAATAGAACATTTTCATATAAAAAATTTATATGTTGAAGCTCAACCTTTACTTCATCTACTAAAACAATAATATTGATCATAAATGGAAGAAATAATGCTAGTAGAATTGTACATCAATGCAAATAGATTATACCCGAAACATCGAGGATTTTCCCGATTGGGAACCGAGATACGCCTCGAAAGTTCCTGATTGGTTGAGAGGCTTCTAGCCCCGCCTCCTGAGACCTATAAAAGGAGGCAATCTGCAGTTGTCAGAGGAGAGTAGTCGGAATCGACGGTGAAAAACTAGTCTCCCAGAGATTAGCAGAGCAGCGACGCAGTCAAGCTAGTGCTGAACTAAGCTGTGCGCTACTGTCTGCAGTAGAGTCTTGTTGTATGCACGTCTCGCGGCTGAAGATAATTGTCTTCTCTATGCTATATATAGTTGTCGTTTTTGTGCTGTCCTGTGTGTCTTCGTGTAAATAAACGTCGTTTTTTTTTTCTACTGCTGATTGACCACATATAACTCCCACTATCCAAACGAACCCCGGAGATTTCGTAACAATATATTTGTCTTGGAAAAAGAGTCATGGTAACGCTCTGTTTTATCAATATTGGTATGGATTTTTGCTGCTCTTTTGTATTAAATATAAAATTCAGGGCAAAGGTATATTAAACAAAGTTTAAGTAGAAGTTTTTATTTGCTTTTTCACTGGAACGGTGCTTTTTAGAGATTTTCATCGTTTTAACTTTTGAGGCTTTAATTGCTACATTAAAGGATTTCTTTAGTCATAGTGGCACAACAATATTTTCAAAGAATACTTACTTGGTGTTAATTCGGAATTTAGAAAATTTTATCAAATGGTTAAAAAACTTTCTGATAATCTAGCTTTGTATTTCGTTCACGGTCAATTTCATGGAAGTTTTTACCATTATCATCCAAATTTCGGAGGATTCTGGGAGATTGGAGTAAATTGTTTAAGCATCATTTAAAAAGAACTATAGGAAATTTAAAATTAATATCGGAAATTTTTTTAATAGTTGTAAATCAAATTGTAGGCATTCTAAATAGTAGACAACCATTCCATCATCATCCTATCCAAACGATTTTTCGACTTTGTTCCTTGGTCATTTTTTAATAGTTTGACCAACTGGTTCTATTCTTGAACCTCAATTCATTAACATCCATATATATAAAACGCTAACGCACGTGACAAAGAAATCGAGCCTATTACCAATTATCGAATGACAACAGGTAAATATAAACAAAACATCGTGCGAATTCCAGACTACTTAATTTATTGAATATTTTTTACAGCTGTTCTGATCAAACGCTTCGCTTAGCTAAATAAGGGAGTTGCAAAATATTATTAGAAGTGTTCTAAAGATAGTTCGCCATGTCACCAAAGAGGACATTCAATCAGAGGAAATAAGATATGAAAGAAATAGGCTTCAAACTAAAGTCCAATCAAGGGCAAAAGTAGACTTAACCGTTGTCGGATAAATAATCGTGCTAAGACTTAAGATTAATGTACGGTTTCTCGCCAATCACATTAAAACCGTGCCAATCGTCTAAAAACTCTTTAAAAATCTGCAATCCTGGGTGTATACTAGAAATGTTAACAAATGGCTTTTAAAATTGCAAACAAAAATTGTCACGATTACATTTGGGAGAAAACGCTCCAAAAATTTTCAATTTTGGCGCCCGTATATTATTATTAAGTTTAACCGTATTTGCTACGACCTGCCTTCGGAAATTAATACTCATATCTTCCAAAACAATTACCTTATAAAAAAAGATATTTTGGTTCTATTTTAAGACTAAAAAAATTACCTTTTTAATGACATAAATTTTATTTCCGTGCAATTTTTCATTTAACTTTAATAATATTTTTAATTCAATTTGATAAACTCGCAGAAACAATATTAATGAATATTTTTCTCTATCAAAACATTCAAGCACGTACTTTTGCCAATCGTGCAATCCGTAGTAGGATTTTCATTTCTGATTTTATTTCGTATTATATATGCTTTGTAAAATTGCTTTAAACTGTTTTAATTGAATTCATGTTTTTCAGTCTTATAAAATAACTGGGTGAAATGTTTTTTTAAAGAAATTCATCCCATATTAATTATTTAACAGCCTAATAAATTAAGAATCTGAGCGAACAAACAGATCGCCAAAGGCGGCTAGTTTCTAATAATAGACTCTCTAACTAGCAAAAAGTTCAAAAACTAAAGAAAATTATTTGGCAAAAATGGCCAAGAAATTATCTTAATAATTTCAATTAACGTGGGAAATCGAAATTTCAGTAAATAATATGGAAAAAGGGAAGTTTTGTGCTTTTAAAAGATGACGAACTCTCAATTTGTTGATGCTTAATGGATAAAATTCATGAAATAATATCTGTAAAGGTACGCGTTATTTTGGTAAAAGCAGCTAGTGATTATATTATTTTTATGTTATGCAACGCCAATCCTATTTTGGTGTGTGTGTGTTTTTAATAAGAACATTTGGTCTGGCAGATTTCCTGTAGCCATTCGTTCATGTTGGCCGGATGTCCCCAATTGGGAGCATCGTTAACAATAAATTATAAATGATTTACATGATTTTTATCAACATATACAACATGATTTTTATCAACATACTATATGATTTTTATCAACATATACAACATGATTTTTATCAACATATACAGCCCACTAAATTAAAAAGAATCAAATAATGATACAAGTATTTTCAAATGAGTTTAACTAGCTGTAGCCTTCAAAATCAAGAAAATATTTATTTCAGTGAATATATAAATACTTCATTATAACTGAAAGAATAATAACCTTCATTTATGCATTATCAAAATTATAAACCTTTGAAGTATCAAGCTCAAAATATTAATTCATTGTCTAAGACGGGATCATTTTCATCCCATACTATTTAAAAATTTTGAGCAAGAAAACTAATCAAAATGTAAAATGCTGATATTACAATGGCAAGCAATGTTTATTAGAAAAACAAAATGTGATTTCCACAATGGAAGATAAAGTGAAAAAGACTAGAATAATAAATGTGACTTCTGAGCAAGGAGCTATTCAAGATGTATTAGGAAAAAGCATCCTTGTATTTTCTGAAGAACCAGAAAAAGAATCAGTACATCATATATTATTGCTAGAGTGTAGGTCTTTTGGTCTAATTTTGACAAATGATCAAATAAAAGGATATGATTTTGCAATGAAAAATAAATTGAAACATAAGGTCAAAGATTAAATCAAGAGAATCGAAAAATCGAAACAGATGTCTGCGCGGTTTTCTAAAGTCATAAGAATGAGGTTTTTCAGCAATTTTCAAAAATCACTTCAGCATCGAGGGCAATATGTTTTAACAATAGTTGTTTTTATTTTTTAAAGGATTTATAAGAGAAACATAAGTTACCTCCTTGTGATGTATATAATATTAACAAGAAAGGTATAATAATATTAAAAAGATAAGATACAATATTAACACTATTTTTAACAAGCAATCAAGAGTTGCAATTAATCAAAAGTAATAATTTTGCTTACAAATAAATAGTAAAGTACGAGCAAGGTCTCAATGAAATTTTAAGGGTAGTTAATTTTTATTAGTAAAAAATATAGTAGTTCATTTTCATTCAAAGTTTTCCATTAGTAACAAATATACACTGGGTGGCCAAATTATTATGACCACCAAACAATTGAATGCAAAATGAGCTATTGCGTCACAGTGTTGCCGCTAGAGGGCGAGATAGCTACAAAAAGGGAATGCAAGGCAAGTGAACCACCCATTGAACTGTGTTACACGCTGAGATATGGGCAAAAAACGTGACTTAAATGAGTTTGAAAGCGGGATGATTGTAGTCGCTCGAAGCGTCGGAACCAGTATCAGCAAAGCGGTTATTTTTGTGAAGTGTTCGAGAGTTATTAATGTGTAGAGAGAGTGGACTATCAAGCAAAAAACCGGGTCTCAACGCCAGGCTTGTGGTCGTCATAGTCTACTGAATGCTCGAGAAGAAAGGTGACCTGCCAGAGTTGTCCACTCCAATGGAAGAGGAACAGTACATCAAATAACGGGGAATCTTAATGAAGGAGCAACTGCGGAGGTCTCTGAACGAACTGTGCGGCGTACATTACACAGTATAGGCCATGTAAGCCGACGACCTGTTCGAAAGCCTCTGCTGTAAGCCTTGAACTTGAATAGACGTCTCCAGTTTGAAAAGGGCATAAGGATTGGACAGTAGATGACTAGAAAATGGTCATGTGGCCTGATGAATCGCGTTTTCACTTACACCATGCAGATGGAAGGGTTCGAATATGCCGAAAATAGCACGAAAGCATGGATTTCAACAACATTGCCACAACACTTCAAGCTGGTGGAGGCAATATTATGGTTTGGGGGATGTTTTCTTGGTATTGTATGGGTCCTTTGATTACTGTGGAACAACGTCTGAATGCCCAAGGGTATTTAAATGTTCTCGCAGATCAAGTACATCCTGTTATGTTAATGATGTACCTCGCCGGGGATGGATATTTTCAGCAAGACAATGCTCCTTGTCATACAACTGGTATTGTCGTCAGATGGTTCGAAGAATATGACGCTGACTTTACCTGCCTTCATTGGCCTGCACAATTATCAGATCTCACTCCAATTGATAATTTGTGGGATGAGATCGAACGGGGCATCAGACAGTTGGATCCAGTGCCATCCAATCTGAAGGAAATGGAAAGTGCAGTTCATCGGATATGGGATCAAATTAATCCTACCACCTACCAACATCTCTCAGAATCTATGCCAAGGAGAATGCGAGCAGTATTATGGGCTAAATGTGGTCCAACACTGAATTGAGGGGGTGGTTATAATAATTTGGCCACTCAGTGTAAACATTTCATACTAAGCTTTTCAGTTAGTTAAAAATTAAGTTGTTGTTTATTGTTGAGATTTCGTTTAGTACTAATATTAAATATATTTTTACATTCTTCCCTGACATTTATCTAACATAAATGTCAACAGGTCATATATAACTTTAATTTTTTTAATAAAGTTTTGCTCATAAACCTTGAAGTATAAGTAGAGGTAATTAATTAAATAATTTTTCATTACGACATGAAAATAATTTTATCTCAAACAACACTGAATACATTATCAATTTATTGATCAAGAATAGTAAATACTCCATATTAATTTAGTTAATATAATTCAATCGTCAGGAAAATTTCATTCAATATCTACCAATTAAGTGAATCTTAAAAATTTCTTTTTTAATATTCTGTTTTTCGTCCCTCTATATACATATATGTATGCAATTATTTTATTTAGAAATTAATTTGAATAAGAATAATATGGTAAATTATTGGAGTATCATATTTATATAGCCATACACTTTTTCGTGTTATGAATTAAACGAGCACTTTTATTCATTCTTAGTGGTATCTTTTCCATTAGATAGAGAAAAAATATAGTTAGGCTTTTAATTAATTTTTTTTTGAAGTGCAAGAAATCGCTATGTTACCGGAAGAAGTTTTTTTTTTCTTATTTTTTTGTAAGATTTATTTTAAATATATTTTCCTAAATGAGATTTTTATCATAAATATTTTCTTTTTTATAAAATGAATCATTAAGTATCGTTTGCATTTCATTTATAATTCCCTCGCCAACCATTCGAAAATATTTCTTCTTCCTCTGTCATTACTTACCATCAAAAAAATAAATCGTTATAAAAAAGAAATACAAACTCTTCTGCAGTAAGAGGCAGATGACGAAAGAAATGCCAACTGTAGACAAAACATAGATTATAGCCATGAAATAAATCAATAATAATAATAGTAAAAAAAAAAAAAAAAAAAAAAACAGACGAAGCATTTCGCGCCCTGAATGAAATAAATATTCATGTAGCTTTTAGATGCTGGCGTCGAATCAATGGCAGTATATTGAGCGTTTTTTTAAATTATACGCGCAAACGATTAAAAAATTATTGCTAGGAACGAAACAAGATTTTCCAAGACTGAAGATTGTGTTAGTGAAAAACTAAATTTTATCTAAATTTATAGATAAATATGTTTAGTATAAGAATATATTCTATTATAAATTATGAAGATTTCAAACGTTTATTTTATTCGTGAATATGCCCAAAGCTTTCTGAAAATTTTTTTTTTTTTTCTACAGACTTAGTTCAAATCAAACATTCGGTAAGAATTTAAATTCCAGTTTCATTTTCTTTAGTTTTTTAAAAAAAACTCTACTTTATATATATTTATATTTTTGCATATTTACTTAAGTGTACACCGTTTTATAGCTTATTCTTCATTTGGATAGTTCCAATTTAAGTTTCGGTTACTTAAATAAATTTACTTGCGGTACATTCGATTCAAAATCAGAAAAAAGAGAGTTTTTTTTTAAAAATATATATTTTGATTAAACTTAAGAAAGAAATATCTTTTAAAATAAGTTAGTGGGATGAAAATGCTTCTTTCTCTTTTTCTTTAAATGTAGGTACATTCATTCCCATCATTTGTTTGTTTCGTTCATTTCTTCATTTGTTTCAGTTTTGATCGTCTATAATTCACTAAGTAATATCTTTGTCATGAAGAAAAACAAAAATGTAAAATCAATATTATTTTTTTATTTCGTTTTAACAGTTTTATTTTTTGTTATTTTGAAAATATAATGCATTGGTATGTAGGTTTATAAAAGGGTCAATATAATATCATGCAATTAAAGCAAATTAAAATTATCACAGAATTAAGGATTAAATAAATAAATGAATTTCCAAAATTTATAAGGAAGAAATTCCGAAACAAATATCCCTTAAACATTATTCTATTACATTCTTAATTAAATTGTCTTGAAAATGATATACAATTTTATGATATTTCTTTTAATAAAATTACTGTTATAATCTATCAAATTTCAAAAAAATGAGTCAAAGTTCCAAATTTCAAAAAAATGTCTAGAAAAATTCATGTTCGCAATAAAAATAACAGGTATGAGGTTATTAAAATAACTTCTTTAATGCTTATAATGCTTAAAAAATACTTTGTCGATGGAATTACAAACATAAATTTATGCATTAGAGATTTAACTGAAATGAAATACAACCAAATTCCTGGTGAACTAATACTGAAAAACAAAAAACTATGAGTAATAAATAATTTTTTTAAAGTAGTGTTTGTTTTAACAAAACGGTTCTTATGTTTCAAGAATGATTTATAAACGAAAATCCATGGTCAATTCTTTAAAAAAAATGCTAATATCATGACAATTTTTAAATGAGTTTTACAAATAAAAATGAATCAATTTAATTTCATAAACTGAATTTTAAATAAAGATATTTTTTTATAAACCAAATTTAAGAAACTCTTTTTAGTAAAGCACAAAAGATAAATCTGTTAGTTTATAACAATTTTAAACAATCTATTAGCTATTTCAAAGTAACAATCTTTATTTTTCTGATTGATAGATGTTTTCGGTGAATGGAAATATGGATTTTTGAGTTCATTCTAAGCCCGATTTCAAGTTAATTTTATTTTATCAAACATTACTAACATGATGTTGTTTTTGTATTATAGCGATATATCTACTTTTTCTTAATTATAATAATAATAAAATATTTTCGGCACAGAACTTAAAAAGAGATATGCATTTGGGTTATTTTTCACATGTTACCACTGCATACATTTCTGATACAAAATCAAAATCAAAATTCCTGCATGTGTATTTATTCTCATTAGATCAGGAGCACTTCTGACTTCTGCTCCGTTGGTTGCAAATATCTAATTCGCTTCGGATTATAAACAGAAAATGTTGATATCCTCGATTTTAAAACTATGCAATATTTACAGGAAAGGGCTAATTATATTAATTGCAATGCAGAATTAAAGGCTACTATTCAGCATAAAAATTGTTTCATATATGGTATGAAAAACTTAATAATCTTTAACGAAAACCGATATCTGTATCGAAATGTCGATAATTTTTTAAATCTATCGAATTGTATGGACTTAACTACTTGAAACTATCGTTATCATACTTCTCCAAACATAACCGTTCACACTAATGTTCATGCAAAATGGTTTCCTTTTAAAGCAGAGACGTTTGATAAATATTGCCTTTCATGCAAACTGCAAATATCTGAAAATCAGTAGTAAACACATGCATGAAGTCAAGCATTTTTTTAATGTGATAATATTTGTAATCTGGCATACCCTCCGTAAATTGTGTGATGCTATCTACGTGAAATAAATATTATTCAAAATGCACCGCAGGGCAGCCTTTGGACGTACAATTACTGCATTCAGCTAGCAGTTATTTCTTAGGTAATAGATGTTTAATGTTAATAAACATTATCTTCTATGTAAACTACATATATCTGAAAATGAGTAGTAAACACATGCATGGAGTCACGCATAAGAGGTTTTTAACGTGACATTGTTTGTAATCTGGCATGCTCTCTGTAGATTGCGTGATGCTGCATGCGTGAAATAAATATTATTCAAAACGCACCGCAGGACAGACCTTTGGACGTACAATTACCACATTCGGCTAGCAGGCAATAAATGCTTAATGTTAATAAACATTATCTTCTATGTAAACTACATATATCTGAAAATGAGTTGTAAACACATGCATGGAGTCACGCATAAGAGTTCTTTTTAACTTGATGATGTTTGTAATCTGGCATACTCCCTGTAAATTGCGTGTTGCTACATGCGTAAAATAAATATTGTTCAAAACGCTCCGCTGGGCAGACCTTTGGACGTACAATTACCACATTTGGCTAGCAGTTATTTCTTAGGTAATAAATGTTTAATAAGAAAATGTTCTAAAATAATTAAATAAATTTTTAATAAATTAAATATTAATCAAAACATTAATATTTTTCTTTCATAATTATGTATATCATCAGATAAATGCTATTTTATTTTTACTTTACAATTAGAATATACAATTTACTTACAATTTACGTACAAAAAGATATATAATATACATATCAGTTGTATTTCTATGTAATATTTTCTTCAGTTTTAATGACTTCATGTTTAACTGTTTTAATAACTGATAATTTTTTTTGATTTGCTGTCGAATGCCTATTTTTTTAAATTAGAATCCTTAGCATTTTGGGAGTAGAAGTCATTGGACTAAATAAACTCGATTATACTACATTGTGCGCAGAATTTAAGGCATTTGTATAATGATTTTAATTAATTCCTTTTTGTTAAAAATTAAATATCATGATCTGTTTCTGATGGTTGTAATGCATTGACTCACTGTTCAAAGATAACCCTCGGATTAGGTATAAAGTTTTTAAAAAAAAGACAAAGAGAACTCTACAATAAAAAAAGTGAAATTTATTCGTTAGAAACCTATTAAACTGTTCACTTTTTTAATTAGTGCATAAATCAAATTCTAATTCACAGCAAAAGATTTTGGAAGACACAATTTCTCTCTCCTGAAAATTAATGCTTTAAATATTAGGCATTAGTTACCAGGAGAATAATGCCTTAAATACTAGGCATTCATTTTCTTGAGAATTGCGCCTTAAATATTAAGCATTATCAATGGTAGATTTCAAATTAGGCAGTCCATGTAGCTGCTGCCTAGGGCCGGTAAGTTCAAAGGTGGCCGCAAGCACATCGATTAAAAAAATAATATTTTCCTATTAAACACTGGAAAAAAGGGATTTTCTATTTTATTTTGACATTAAAAAATTGTACAGAAGCAAATGAAATTAACAAAATCATTTAATAAAATTAAGGGTTGCGCTTTTGGAAAATAATTTTTTTTTCTAATGGATTAATTTAAAAAAAATGCTTTGACTAAATTCAGGAAGGAAATAAAAAAAACCTATGTAAAATCGAAAGTAAATCGATGTTTAAGATTTCTAAAATAACTATTTCAAGTAATAAGCTTTACGACAATTAGAAATATTAGAGAAGTATCCAATTTTAAATTAGCCGTAATTTTTAGAATTTTAGAAAGGAAAGTTAGAATGGAATTGGAAATTTCACTCTTTGCTAAATATTAATAATTATATTTATAGTTAAACTTGAAAACACATATAAAAACTCTAAAAATATCAACTTTGATATTATTTTTGAATGACTGGAACTCTCAGACCTAAATTCATAATAAGTCTTGTAAAACATATATATATATATAAATTTCAGGACTATTTTTAATAGAAAAAAAGCTCAGGGGATAGAAAATACTTAAATCAACAGAAATAAAATTCCCCAGAAAAAATGTAATTATAAAGAGATGAAACAAAAATTACGAATGTTTATAGTGCTCTAATTTTTTAATATGTCATTTGGCAAATTATAAAATTCATCAAAATGTTATTTTAACTCAGTATGGTTGATTGAATATCTTTTTCTTTATTTAAATATTATTTTTCTGTATAATATTAATGATTATTAATTACGATAGCAACAGATTATTCAGCTTAATCTAAACTTAATAATTTCATAAAAATTTCGAACGCATTACATTTATAGAAATTAATGATGGCACAACATTAAAAATAACCAACTTTTCATATAACATCTTCTATTTTAGTTTTAGTTTGAAGTCGGTGCAATTTAACTCGTTTGATTTTTTTGTTATGCGATTTTTTACTTATTTTATACCATTTTGAAAAGAAGTTATCTTATAATCAATGAAATTAGGTAAGTGTTTTGATCTGGAGCAGTTGAAGGCAATTTATGCATTGAAATGTTTTTAGGGTACCCACTTCTTACACCTCTTTAACCCATTTATTTAATACATGATTTTAAAACACCTGTATAGAACAAAAGCGCTACTCTTGTAAATAAATTAAAAATTAAAAAAAAAATGTGCTTAAGTAAAATACAGTCTTATTTAAAGCAAATACAAAGGAAGTTACTAAAAAAAAAGGTTTGCGGAGAAAAATTTAAATAACGTAACAAAACAATTTCGATGAATACCAGGAATTTGGGGGGAAAGTAGTAATGGGAAACCCAAATTGCTATTAATTACCTCTTGAAAATGTATTCGAGTTTTTAAAAATATAATCAAATTCTTACAATGTAAAAAAGAAATTTTAATATTATATTTGCTGAGACGATTGATAAATACTGCATTCTCAATAACTACATGTCAAAAACTGGGAAATTAAAATTTTGCTGCACTCATGTAACAGTTTGTAGTCCGTCAAATATTTTTTCAAAATGATTTTTATGTTTACATCTATGATTTTAATTTAATCCATTCCAATTAAGTCCTACAATTTATTACCTACAGTCGGCATATCTTCTAATTATTATCATATTATTTGAAATTGCTTAAAGAATTTTTACTAATAAATTCATTTTATTAAACTAATTTGGCCGTATATTCAGAAGAAAATAAATATATTTATACGACGGTTTTAATTTAAATCGTATTTTTTCATATTTATAAATTAAATGCATTTATCCTCTTTGTTTAAAATTGCAGTCACGATTCAGTTTCCAACTCAGAATCCTAATTTAAGAAATCAAATCACATTCATATTTTTAACTTTAATTTTGCATTTTATTGGATATAAACAGAACTCAGAACGAGTAAAGTTTATAACTAAAATTAATAATCATTGACTTTTAAAAATGAAATATTTTATTTTAGAATAATATGAAAGTTGATATAGAATTCTTTTGAATTTTTTAAATGATAGGACGAAATTTTTATCAGTGTTTGTGAGAAGTGCTAGTATCAGTTTCTACCAATGCAAACATTTTCATACAGGTATCAAGCATCAAGAAATTGAAAAAAAAGTGGCAATTAAAAAAAAATATTTTTTAAACCTTCTATCCAACTTAATTATAAAATCTCGATAAGAATCTTTTGTCTCTCTTTTCCAAATTGATTTTTTTTTATTTTTGGAATTTCGCATGTAAACAATTTTTCCCCCAAAACATTTTTAGTACAATATTGTTGTGAATTACAGACTGATGATTTAAAAATCAATTACGAATAATTTTTAACTTCATATAATTAGGATACTATTTTAAAATACTAAAAATCAATGAAAGCTATTCGGTGGGATCGAAACACAAACATTAAAAATTGAAAAATATTTTCCCTTCAGTATTTAAAAGATTTTTTTAAGGAAAAGGATGAAAAATTAAAAAAGAGTTCATTAAAATAAAAATGAAATTGTTTTTAAAATTTATTTTTTCTTTAACGCTAAAGACATTTCAATGTGAACATGTTAAAAAGCACAGTGAGGACGGTTACAGGATGTTACAAAAGGTATTGAATAATGTACTATTATATAATACATCTGTTTTTCACTCGGATGCTATACTTAGTTTTATTAATAAACTAATTATGGCTGTTATCAATAAATTTCGAAATTTCAACAGGTCAGGTGAAATGATTTTTTATTTTATAATTATTTGACTTAAATTTTTTTAAATTGCATTGCACTCAATTTATAAATACTATCCAAACAAAAGGATATTATAAGATTATATTCCACAATAAACATTTTTACTGCATTGAGCAAATCAATATAATTTTACTAATTAATCTAGCTATTTATTAAATTAATTAATGTTTATGTTTGCAGGAAACCATTTATGAGTAATTAAAATTTAGATATTAATTAATATAAATAGTATTAGATAAATTGAATCCATATTTAATTAAAAAAGGTTGTAAAAGAATTTTTTCCCCCTGTTCCAGAAATCAGTAAATTATTTTATTTAGAAAACAACAACAACAACAACAATACATTTTGCACTTTTTAAAATAGGTGGAAATCGATGAATTAAGACACCTAAAATGAAAGAAAATGCTTATTTGTTGTCTTTTTAACTGAATTAAAACGATGATGAATCATAGAAGGATGCAAGTCTGAAACTTTTGTTTAGATCATTTATAATACATGTATAGATTAAGGATGAGAAAACTAATTCAGAATTTGGTGATTTTTTGTGAAAAAAAATCCATAAACAATTTGATTGTATTGTATAAATTATTTGTAGAATTATTTAAAAAATGTGCATTTATCAGTAAATGTTAAACAAGTATTTTGCATAGGATAATTTAGATTTTGTTAACTATTTCTTAAAATTTCGCGGATTACATTATTAAATGTCCAATTTAAATTAGTAATGATATAATATGGAAACAATAAATAATATCGTACTATTATATCATAATATGTTGTTTATTAACAGCAGTTCGCTATGTTGCAGCATTATTTAGAATTGTTCACAAGTGTTGTATATAAATAAATTGCAAAAAAAAAAAAAGTGACTTTGAGAAATAAGATGATAGAAGTTGCCTTTCATTTGTGCGCATCGAAGGGGAGATTGACGAAAACACTAAAATTAACTATTTCAATGTGTACTTTATTGAAATTATACAAAATTCGTGTGATTTTTATTATACTGTAGCCTGAAAAATTGTTTTTTTCCTCCTAATTTTCAGATACGCAGAATAAGAAGAAAATATAAACATTATTTTGGGTCATTTCTTTTTCTTAAAAGTTTCTTTCTCTTTTATAAAAACATCCTGCCAAAAAGGCACTTTCTAGAAAACCAATAATTTATCGAGAAATTTCTATTTTTCAAAATTATCTGTCCTTAAATTTATGATTATTGCATTAAAAGGATTTATTTTCTCAACTACATGTTCAAAGAATTTTCTTGGTTGAAATGTTAAAAAGCAAAATATATTGAGAACATCTTTATATCCATTCAAAAATAAATCAACCAGTTGCTAACTACTTCATCATAATCATAAAAAAATTAATTAATTTAAATGATTCAATAACAAACGAAACAAAACTTACCCGCAAATTAAACTTCTATCAAAATACACTAATCATTTTTTTATCTTCAAGCAAATGCATAAAAAAAAGCATCTTGTATCTCCGCGCATGTTCGCCGATGCTCCGCCCCTTTCATTTGCAATCGAACGCAAGCAAAGAAATCGGGACAGAAGTCTGCATTCCCTCTTCTTAATTATCATAATCGAATTCACAATGGCGCAGCTAACCAAGCACGCTGGTGGACTAGAAATTTGTCAAACCAACAAACTTTGTTTATTTGTGTATTAGGTGTGCTTGTTTATGTGGCGCCTAGTCTGAGAAAAACATGTTTTTCGAAAATTTTTCGGCGCCAGCTGGATGACTTCAAACAAAACTCGAATTTATAACGCGTTTTCTCGAGGCCTTCTTGCACGCACCAAAATTTGAAATTCCAAGGTGGATGCAATATGCTTGACGCAGATATCACGCAGAATAAAAATAACAGATGAGAAATTTCACAGGCATTTCTGATGCAATTGGGACATCTGGGAATAAATTAAAGGAATGGACCTTCGTTGGCTTGTTTGGCAATCTTAAAGTGAATCACTACACATCTTTAATTTTTTTAATTGGCCATTTGTACAAAACTAATTAAAATAAGTATATTTTACAGGCTTTTTATTTCCAACGAAGCAGAGAGTTTTTGTTACTTTAAATTGAGCATTATTTTCTTAAAATTCTCTAATTTTATTTCGCATTTCAACCAAATGCATAGTATTTGAATTTGCTAAAGTCATTTTATATCATGATTAAATGTTTCTATAACACACTAGATACATAAATTATTGAAATTTCTGCTAATCAGTAATACTTGAATATAATATATTTCGATACAAGATATTAAAATATTCACTATATACTAGATTTAACTATATATTATATAATCTCTATATATACTAGATTTAAAATTGCTGCTGCCGGCGTCCTAGCCTAGGAGTAGCGTGTCTTCATCATCATCTGAACGTGCTGGGTTCTATTCCTGGTTCGGGCATGGTTGTTCTTTATTCTCTGTTCTATCTGTGAGGTGTGTGAGTGTCATCTTCCTATGAGCTAGAAGTCAGACTTCTGTCCTCGGGTGCTCAGGCGCCTTTAACCTCTGAAGCTACCGCACAAACTTCATCCGCGGGCTTGTTTATGACAAGTGCCATAAGTAAGAACAACAAAATTTCTGCTATTCAATAATACTAGAATATAAAATATTTCGATAATATTGAAATAAAAAATGTTTAAAAGTATCTGCAAAAATATTCAGTATTCCATTGAAATCCTTCATTTTGTATAAAATGATGATAAAATTTGCAGCAATAAAAAAATTATGAAATCGTCGCTTATTCTACAAATGATTCGTAACCCATTATTTATGTTTTAATTTTCAAATGTAGGCCTTTTTATAATATTCTAAAAATTCTATACTATACCATATTCATCAAAGGGAGCGGAAGAAACTTTCTAGAATATCCCATCTCGTTGTGTTATCTTCTCTCCCCTCCCGCATAAAAATGCAGACCTTTGGCGTAGAAATGAATGCCATGAATACTCAGTGATGAATACTGATTCGTAATATAGTGAAGAAATCTGGTACACATTTGGACGTCTTATTTTTGGTCAATTGAAAACAGAACTTGACACGGAACTGCAATTTTACTAAATTTCATTTATCGAAGTATGTGAGTTTTTCAAGTTATCACCTTTACATGCATGCGAGTGTACAGACAGACTGATATCCAAGGTGCTGAAGGATTTCGTGCAAAACTTGATAAGGATTTGGATGTCAAAACTGTGTAACAAGTTTTATCCATTTCGATCTTCAATTTTTGCAGCTATCGTGTGTTTGGACAAATTTTCTCTGTATAAAATTAATTCAAAATCTGTCAGAAATCTACAAATTTAATGTAAAGATCGTATGCTAAGATCCATCCATCTAGCTGTAAGTGTTTTTGAACTATCATGTTGACATAATTCTAAAAATATGTTATTCGTATACTCGGGACTTCTGAAACATAGAGACTTGTCAAAATCTCGAGCTCGAAAGTAAAACTATCAACAGTTTCGTTTTTATGCATTGAATGCAGGTTACTGAAAAAAAAAATATATATAAGGGTTCATAGCACCACAACATTATGTAAATAATATTGCAGTAAAATAATTTTAGAGTATGTAGATTAATTTATTTCATGTTAAAATAAAAATATTCATCTGTTCAGTTCAGTTATATTAAAGTTATGTTTTGAAACAGATTTAGGGCTATTTTGGGACGGACCTCGTAATTTTCAGCACTATCAGATGACGAGGACGACACCTGAGCTGACATCCCCACTCTGAAAACACCAGAAGGCACCTTGAAAGATGTTTGACTCCGATGGATTTAACGTGCATCAGTTCTTCGGTGGAATCGGGTCTCGAGCCTGAACCCCCCTCCCCCGGTTCCGAAGCCGAGATCTTACCAGCAGACCTTACCATTGCGGCCTACGTGATTAGCTTGCAAGAACTCTAATATACATACAGACTAAAATGTTCGTTAAAATGTCTGCGTTATTTATCAATCATTATCTCTTTTAATAATTTAAAATTTTTCTCAATCTCAACTATTAAATCGAAAAGATAGCAAAAAATTAGTAATCTAATTACATTATCCTAATCAAAGGCATTAGATTTGAGAACAAACGTTTTTAATATTCTTTTATCCTTATAAAATCCAACATAATTAAGGATTGAACAGAACAGGATTGAAACAGAATCAGTCTTATGGCTTCTTGGTTAGAGAGATCCAGGCTCGAGACCCGATACCATAAAAGAACCGTTACTGAGCATAGTGCAGGCATAATGACCGCTTAATCGAATAATAATTTCAGAAGCTCTATAAATCCTTAAATGTTAGTTGTGAAATCAGAACAAACTATTTTTCCATCAAACGTGCTTCTCTCTGGTGAAAATTTTGTTGCAGGTAAAAGCTCATTCGGGTTCTTAATTAATATTTGCTATTCAGTAATGAATTAGTTGTTAATTACTAAAGTATCTTCACTGACGAAGTGTTTGCATCTTATGAATTTATCAGCAGGAGTGGCATCCACAAAACTTTCGCGCATGCGCCTTGCCTGGCATTACCACCTCCTCGCGAAAGCTTTGCATGGCATTGGCGTACAATAGTTAAGAAATAAATATTAACTTTTGGCGAGACTTTAGCATTTTTACTGAATCTATCGCTTCATCCTTGGCGAGTTTTTTGGCGATTAATCTCAAGCATGCCATTAATAATAAAGCCGAAAATCGAATTTGTGTTTTAGACACATTTTTCTGAACCGACTGGAACAAATATTTGACACAAAATTGCAATCATAAGTAATTGAACTATCAATTATTTGAAATCTTGATTAATTTCCTAATTTTTATCTTAATTTAACCCATATTAACTTCACACTAAAGTGTTTTCTTATTTCCTTATCCAAATCCTACTTTTTTATTTAATTAATCTTATTCCTGTCTAGAAAACTGTAAATTCAGCAGGTTTACATGCTCTGAGTGAAGGGATAAAAATCTTAATGTTTAGCACATTCTTTTAAAGATACCTAAATTTCCGTATCATAAATCGACACGCGTCAAAGAAATCTCTATCAAAATCTCATAGTAAAATGATCGTAGAGAAGAATTTCTGTGTCTTCTCTTAGGCCACACTACTGCTTAAAAAATATATTTACATATATATAAATTTGTAGACATTTGTATTCCATATTGACTATAGTAATAAACAGAAACATGTGTCAGATATTATTTTAATATGCAAATATTTAAAAGTGAAATTCTTTGTGTAAAAAAGTGAAAAACTCTGTTTGAAAAATTACCTACAGGTAGAAAGATTAAGCAAAAAATATGATATCGGAGCATTTTTTTTTTATGTCAATAGGTAACGACATTATTTTTAAAAACACAAAGAAAGGGGAATTTTTTTTAAATCCAAGCCTGGTAAATTTAAAAAACACCCAACTGAAATCTAAATATTGAATTATTTTTATTACCTATTCCAGTTTATCTCTAAACCACGCTAACTCCCATCAAGCAGTTCAGTGAAATTTTTCTACTTTTCTTTGAGAAGTGAAAGCAAAAATAGTATGTTTTATTTTCAAGGTCTTATTTCACCTTAGAAACATAACATTTATTTTAAGGAACGCATAACATTAATTTGCAGATATACATAATGAATCATACACTCAGAGAAGGTGCTTTGATCATGAGATCAAAGCAGAAAATTAATATACCTTCCCTCATTGTTCTTATTTAGCCTTAATAATTTTGAATATCATTATTAAAAGTAAATACAATACTTTCAGAAAAATATTAAAGTTTCTTTTTCTTTCTTTTGTTTTTCTTCGAAAATTTGATCGAAAACATTTACTATGTTGTGGTTTTATGCATACATGCCATGAAATATTTAGTCAAGAAAGAAAAATTCTTTACGTGGCGCCATCTAGAAGTAATGATGAACACTAAAATTTAAAATTTATATTTATTTTTGCTGCACAGTCATAATTTTCAATAACTGCAGTTGCAGGAACTGTATATATTGAAGAAAAATATTAATTAATCGAAAGTATATGAAATTGTTTTAAAAGTGCTTGATAATATTTTATATATAGACACTTAACGAATTTTAATTGCTTAATTTCGCTTCATTTCAAAATATAGTTTTAAAACTTTCTTTCCATTAATTTTTTTGCAAAAATGTTAAAAATCCATAAAAATATGAAAAATTTAGCTTAATTTATAAATTTGGTTAAAACGAATTAAACACGATAATATAAAATGTAAGATAAAAAAAAAGAAATATTCATTATTTCAGTGATCTCACCAAACTAAAAATAAGCTTACCTGTTACTGAGTTATAGACATTAAACACAAAATTCGTACTTGATTGAGAAATTTAATATTGCTGAAATCACATTACTAACCTTTCAAAATTTATTGAGTTTCTGATTCCAAGTTATGTTGCTTTAGCATCGAAGTTAAAATTCTTCATTCTTACAAGAGTTTTATATAATTTTTAGTCGAGCCACATTCACGAATTTTTATTCAATAATCAAAAAAAAAATCAAGAATATGTTAGAAAAGTTTATAAATAAAAATATCCAAAGTTTAATTAACTGAAAATAATGCAGCCTTAAATAAAGTGATCTGTAAATTTTTTTTGGAAAAAAAATACATTCGTTCAATTTATTCTTTATTATAAGAATGTAAGTATATTTTTTAATATTATTTACTTCCTAATACCTTTTATTGTCTTCTAAAAATTACATATAAAATAATGTTTTTTTCTTCAGAGGAATATTTTTAATTCGAAATTTAATTAACTGAAAATAATGCAGCCGTAAATAAAGTGTCAAATCTGTAAAATTTTTCGGAAAAAAATATATTCCTTCAACTCATTCTTCATTATAAGAATGTAAGTATATTTTTGAATATTAGTTACTTTCTAATACCTTTTTTTGTCTTCTAAAAATTACATCTAAAATTATGTTTTTTTTTCAGAGGAATATTTTTAATTCGAAATTTAATTAACTGAAAATAATGCAGCCATAAATAAAGGGTCAAATCTGTAAAATTTTTTTTGGGAAAATGCATTCGTTCAAATCATTCTTCATTATAAGAATGTAAGTATGAATAAGAATGTACTTCCTAATTCCTTTTATTGTCTTTAGAAAATTACATCTAAAATTATGTTTTTTCAAAGGTGTATTTTTAATTCGAAGCTAGCAGTACAACAAAAATTAATCAATTAGCAACAGTTTCAAGTATGAAAGAAAAATATAACATGCTGGAAGCTCCTGAAATAAATTATTAGATACAAAAACCGTTGGTTTTAGTTCATTAGAGAGAAAAATTTCTAGTCAGAATTTTAGTATGTTTCAAACGACACTGAATAATTGAAAAGAATATTACTAAAAAATGCCTGGATATACACGGATATATCAGAGATGTACTTTTCACTTACATATTTTCATATATTTTATTAACATGAAACTTGAGTTTATGAAATTTCATTAATGAAATAATTTAACTAATTTTAGCAAGCGTATAAAACAAAATATGTCTCATTTTTTGAAAACTCTATTCAGTTAAATCTATTAGAAATTTAAAATCTTTTTGGTAGTTATTTGAGTAATCTGTATCAGAAACTATACATCTACTTTGTTAAAACTCTTTATAAATCATGAAATTATCATCAAAATACAAAATCACAACTTCTTTTTTAAAATTCTATTTTACCAAACATTTAAATATACAACTGACTCGTGTATATTATATATGTTGCTAAGTTAAAAATATTTTTACAGTGCTTCAGAGTAGAAGTAAAAGAAAGGAAACAGTACTACAAAGAAAGCAGAGTGCAAGGAAGGATTAACATTTTTTGTATAAAAGTTCAAGCTCCCACTGCGGAGCATCTCGTAATTGAGGGTCAGAAGCTTCCGACATGGTGGTTGGTTCTCGCCATCTTGATGGGTACAGAAAAAGGTGTTGGTCGGGTCTTCCATCGATAACGGGATATTCTTCCCACAGGAAGGGTTGTACCGTGGCTCGTGATTGTCCATAGGACGCAACCACAGTTCCCGCCAGTGTTGAAGTTGCGGCGGTCCAGTCATTCAGATTTTTCCGTGTTTCTTCGGGCTTGTCGGAGTAGTCGGTTTAAAATTATCAAAGTTCAAAACGCAACTATCTATTAAAAATATGCTTTTCTAAAACGGGATAGTTTTTACATTGTTCGAAAAAATATATCAGGTTATAAAAAAAAAAAGAAATGTTGAACGAGGGAGATTCATAAGAAAAATTAACGTAATCAGAATTAAATATTAAAGTATTTATTTTAATTCACTGCTATTTAAAAACCATTTTCTTTTATATAAAATTACAATAAGAAAAGAACACAATACAGAAATAATTATGAATTACGTTATGTAGACTATCACTTATAATGCTAAAATTACTAGTTATTTGTACGTAACTACCAAAAACAAATTCATATTCAAATTCAACAAATTCAAAAAGAAAAGCATATTCTTAAAGAGTATATTTTGGTATTATGCTTCCAAAGAATGGATGAAACTAATTAAATTTGTTATAAATGGACAAATTAACATTTTAACGTGTTCTAAAAAATTTACTTCAAAACGAAATTTTACAGAAGAATAGATAATTAGTGAAAGTTTATTATTTGGTATGTTATTTACGGTTTAATAATAGAATGTATTTATAAGAATTTTTTTTCTGGGAGTAGATTAATTGTTTTACTTTTTATCTCTCATAGCATAATTTGATTCAAAATCAGCGGTTAAAATTTCACTGTTTATGTCCATTTTCTCACAATATATCAAATATTGTAATAATTACAATTCTTGAAGGATGATAATAATCAATTATATTAACATAAGATATAATAATAAAAGTTCATCATTCATAAAAATTAATGTAATCTCTTTCAGCAATAACAATTTCGCACGCAAGAAAAACAAAAATAAAAAATACTGTGCAATTTGGATGACGCAAATCATTTTCATATACAAATATGCGTCAGCCATAGAAAGTGGAACAGATATGTTGACTCAACTGCGTGAATCACGAAATCCAGAGTATAAAAAAGGATAAAATGCATCGAAAAATCATTCAGTCGACAAGGACCAATAACATAATGAATTGGACAACTCGACTTGCCCTATCAGTTCTCGTAGTGATATGCTCCCAGAGCATATTCGCTCTAGGTCAGTCACCATGGCAAAGCGCAAGCATGGCCGAAAGCTTCATGACTTACTTTTCTGCTGCTTTAGGACAATCAGGAGCATTTACAAATGAACAGATGGATGACATAGATACGATTGCCACATCTATAAAGATGGGTGTAGATAAAATGGAGAGAAGCGGAAAGACTTCCCAAAACAAACTGCAAGCAATGAACATGGCCTTCGCCTCAGCAGTGGCAGAGATAGCCATAGCAGAAGGAGGAGGACAGAGCGCTCAAGTAAAAACTAATGCTATTGCCGACGCTTTAGCATCTGCATTCCTACAGACAACTGGAGTAGTTAACAGACAGTTCATAAACGAAATCAGAGGCTTAATTTCCATGTTCGCTCAGGCAAATAGCATTTCCTCGTCATCAGGTTATGCTAGCGCCTCAGCCGAAGCTGCAGCAGGTAGCGCTGGCGGTGCTGGACAAGGATATGGCGCCGGATTGGGTGGTCAAGGAGGAGCAGGTCAAGGTGGCGCTGCCGCGGCCGCAGCAGCAGCTGGCGGCCAAGGAGGACAAGGTGGATATGGCGGATTAGGTTCTCAAGGTGCTGGTCAAGGAGGATATGGAGCTGGACAAGGAGGAGCTGGAGCCGCAGCTGCTGCAGCTGCAGCCGGTGGAGCTGGAGGTGCTGGAAGAGGAGGATTAGGTGCTGGCGGTGGAGGACAAGGATATGGATCCGGATTAGGCGGTCAAGGAGGAGCTGGTCAAGGTGGCGCTGCCGCAGCCGCAGCAGCAGCTGGCGGCCAAGGAGGTCAAGGTGGATATGGCGGATTAGGTTCTCAAGGTGCTGGTCAAGGAGGATATGGAGCTGGACAAGGAGGAGCTGGAGCCGCAGCTGCTGCAGCTGCAGCCGGTTCAGCTGGAGGTGCTGGAAGAGGAGGATTAGGTGCTGGCGGTGCAGGA
>JAPMOR010099109.1:161091-207452 GCA_026543865.1 Argiope aurantia
GCAGCTGGCGGCCAAGGAGGACAAGGTGGTTTTGGCAGATTTAGTTCACAAGAAGCAGGTCAAGGAGCATATGGTGGTGGTGCATACAGTGGACAACAAGGAGCAGCAGCATCTGTTTCCGCTGCTTCCGCTGCAGCTTCACGTCTGTCATCACCTGGTGCTGCTTCGAGAGTGTCTTCCGCTGTTACTTCTTTGGTATCAAGTGGCGGCCCAACTAATCCTGCAGCTTTATCGAATACTATCAGCAATGTTGTTTCTCAAATTAGTGAGAGTAATCCTGGCCTATCTGGCTGTGATGTTCTTGTACAAGCTTTACTTGAACTCGTTTCGGCTTTGGTACACATTCTTGGTTCAGCTAACATTGGGCAAGTTAACTCTAGCGCTGCTGGGCAATCAGCTTCTTTGGTCAGACAATCCGTATACCAAGCTCTCTCTTAAGAAAATGATGTAAGCTCTCTTTAATTTTTTGAATCCCTAACTGATTTTTTCCAATATATTTCTTCTGAAATAAAATTAAGAATTATTGAAATATTTTGTATTCTTTGTTCTTTTTTTCAACAGTTTTGTTTTATTAAATGTTATTAAATGTTTTTCGCTTTTTTCGCTGAAAAATGTATATTCAACATAAGATAATAAATTTCTTTTTCAACGCCCAATATAAGCTAGAAGGTATTGTAATCTCTTTCAAATTTATCAGCTAGAATCGTTTATTAGACAAAAGGTAAAATTATAAACATTTTCTGCCTTTGCAAAAAGAGATATTTATTTAATCCTCATGGAAATAAATGCATTTTTGAACATTCACCTTTCGGCGAAATATATACTTTTAGTTGAATATTTATTTAGATGATATATTCTATCAAAGAAGGCTTGGAACCAAGTACTTATCGATCCGTTAATGTAATGACATTTTCTGTTGGAAGTACAGACTCTATTAAAAATTTTATTTATTACAAAACGATTTGAAATCTACAAATATAATGTGGAGATCAAATGTTCTTCAAAATTATTTCATGTTAAACTTTCGAACAAATTAAGATGACTATAAAATCTTAAAGGTGGGAGGTGCTTATACTCTTGATAATTAGAATATTAAGTTGTTTATGGCATCGATGTGATGGATAATGAACAATTGAGACTTGACTTTCTAAGGTTAAATAAAAGTTATCTTTTTTAAAAAAAATAATAAACTTTATCTATTCTTATAAATAAAGCTCAATGTGTGTGTGTGTATTGGCGCTCTACAGGCCAGGTCATTTGACCTACAGCTACCAAATTTGGTACATGTATACCTTAGAGGTCGGGAATATGCACCTGGGGTTCCTTTTTTTGAATTTTTAATTAGAATTTTAATTATTAATTAAAAACTAACTTGCAAGTAAAAAAAACTTCCATTTCTCCAAAATGAGTAAGGCTTCAGTTTTTTTCCCCCAACATTAATGAGGCTATGGTTAACATTTTTCGGCCGATTATTTCAAACGATTCTGTTTATTTTCTTAATATTTTATGCATTTAAAATTAAACATTGTTCATTAATCGTTCTTTCAGATTCATTCTGAAGTACTTTTGATTAAAATAACGCAGTATAAAGGAAATTAAAAATGTTTAATCTGCATAGCGTTACCCCAACTGGAGTAGAAAAATTCACGCATTTGCCTTACCGTAACTGGCGTTGAAAATTCACGCATGCGCATTGTGTTCTGATTGTTGTCATGACAACCATTACCAACGGATGCGGATTTGCTTTAAATTATTTTTAGGTTAGTTGCATGCTTTTGTAATTAAATTGTATTTATGTTAGTTATTTATTTTTTGTATATGCTTATAGTTTTAAGTATATCGTTTTTTAAGTAGTTTTTTTAAGCCTGTTTTCGACCGATTATTTTAAACGATTCATTTTATTTTTTTAGTGTTTGATGCATTTAAAATTAAACATTGTTAATTAATCGATCTATTCATGATGAATCTGAGAAAATTTTGTTGACAAATTCTTGAGATATTACATAAATTAAGAAAGATATTCTTTAGTGCCCATAAAGTTTAAGTGACTCTGTTATAAGTAATCATATTATAAAAAAATGCTTTGTTTCAGGAAAAAACATTATTATATTAATTGCAGATTAATTCTTTCCACTTTAATTTAAAGCATAAATTCTACGGGAGCTAACAGAAAATTAGTGAGATACATATTACGTTATGAATGAAGGCTTTTATATTATGAGTGAATTATATGACCTTCAAAATTTGAAGTTTTAAAATATTTTGATGAAAAATCTATTAAAGTAGGAATTGCGTAAAATATTTAATTATTAAAATTTAAACCAACATTAAGATTGGCGAACCAGCTGATCGCCAAAGGTGTCTAGTATATAATAAATCAATTATCTGCATAACTCTTGCAATATATTAAGTTACTAAACGATACAGGTAAAAGCTGTGCAATTTTAGAGCAATATTTTATAACTCCAAATGAGTTTTATATTTATGTTATAAATATTTTGAAATAGAAATGTGTGAAAATGAAACGTGTTTCTTTAGACAACGATCGAAAGGAAAACAATGCTGGTTCATATTTCAGCAAATTCCACTCAGCCCAATTTAAAACACTGAGAATTCTAATATATTCACGAGCAATTCTAATATTTTTTTCAAGCAAGACTGCACGTCTCAAATTAAAAAAACGTTATTTGCATGTACAGGGTGTCCACAATGCATGAAGGGTCTAATATTTACAGATTCGGATAGAACAAATATTTCATCAAGACGAATATTTTGGTGTATAACGTAAGGGGTCCCAGAATGCGTCATAGTCTAATTAAGGTACGAAGCATGTGTCATGAAAACTTCTAGAAATCAGAAAGAAAAAAAAGTGAAAATCAATGTTTCTTAAAATTTTTTAATAAAACATAAACTTAATAACGTACTTCTTTGATTATATTTAAAATACAAAAAAAAGATTATTTGGAAATAAGTTCTTGTGGTTTCTTTGGTATATATGTTAACGTTTGTGCCAAACTTTTTCTACTTTTTAAATAGGGCATCCTAATTTTTATGGTTAAAGGAATTAATAGTATTTGCTAATTAGCTTCTTTAAAAAGGATATGTACCTGTATTATGGGAAACTGAACCCACTTTTAAAATATTGTTTCATACTCAATTGATGCTACAGGGTGCCCCACAAGGTATGCAGCGTCTAATATTTACAGGTTCGAATAAAATACGACATGATGAGTATTATATGTGGGTCTCCTAATATAGCGCCATAGTCTAATTAAGATGTGAAGCTTGTGTCATGAAAACCTCAAGAAAAGAGGGGGTAAAAAACAAGAGAAAATCAATGTTTATTGAAAACTTTCAATACAACAGATTTTCGAAATGTCGGCAGTTCGTATAAAAGATATGGCAAAGTCTGGAATCGAAGTTTGCAGTTGTTTTCTGCAAAACTTTGTTCCAATTTCCTTGACTTCGTTTCAATTGCTGCTCTCAAGTCGTTCAATGTTGAGGGCTGTGTGAAATACACTGTGTCTTTCAGATGCCCCCATAAAAGAAGTCGCACATGTTAAAATCCGGTGAGTAAGTTGGCTACTCTAACCATTGCCTGTTTTTGTAATGGAATCCAACCCGATCGTGAAAATGTTCCGCTAAGAATTCGAAGTTTCCTTGAGTGCGGTGAGGTCTAGCACCATTTTGCATAAAGCAATAATAACTTATCTTGACTGTGCCATGTAAGAATGGGATCATCAATGGGATATTCAGCACATCAAAATAAGCTTCACCGGTGACATTTTTGATTTAAAAAAAAACTAGCCCAAAGATGCCTTCAGCAGATAACATACACCAAACTGTGATTATTCGCATATTCACTTTAGACGCACTTTTTTTCTCATTGGTTGCCACAAATTTTCATAGTCATTTAGAGGAGCTTCGATGTTTTGCAAAAGTCTAATCTGAAATACAAATTATCAAATTCGTAATTAACGTTCTTCGTGAAATTAGACTATGACGCTATATTCGGGGACCCCACATGTTATACATCAAAATACTCGTCTTGACGTGTTTTATTAACGAATCTGTAAGTACTAGATGCTGCATACTTTGTGGGACACCCTGTTCATTATATAAGTATAAACCGCTATTTTCTTCAAAGAATGCAGTTTATTCTCTTTCACAGCACGTTATCCGGCATGATCTGTACTTGAAAGAGAAAAACTGATCCTTCAAAACATCCGCATTTTTGGCATCTTGACTCGAAGACTTATTACTTTACATAAGTGAAATCAGTCATACAATAGTCGGAAGAAGTAGTAGAATTTGTAGTTTAAAAGTAAATAATTCAGCTATAGTGATGCTTCTTTTTCCTAATTTCAATGATTAAAAATATTTTTAATGTGATTCATAATAATATTTTCCATTGTTGTGCGTAAATCAAAACCGCTTCTATAATTGCTACAAATATTGAATTGCTTGCTTTTCACCCATGATTAATAACTATGTTATTGAGATATTGTTTGGCAGGTTTTATACTATTGAATAAAGCATTCTTTATTTAATACTATATATTTTGCTCAATTTAATTTTTCTTCTGCAGGAGTAAATAAAATGCTGCAAAACAAATGACCTATTTTTTTTTATTTAGTACATATTTGTAGTGTAAAAGAAGAAGAGGAATTAGTTTAAATATGTCTCAATTTTAATCTGGATTTGGGAAACCCCCCGAAATTGAATAAAATGAAACAATTGTAATGATACAAATTTTTTTATATGATTACTAAAAATTCGAATTCTTAAAAGATTGCCTTGACATCTCAACTTTTGGGATGGTTCCTTCATATAATAAATGTTAACATTACTGTATGAAGCAAAGTAAAAAATTTAACAAATAAGTAAAGCAAAAGCAAAAATTTAAAGTAAAATTTTTCGTTTAAATATTTTAGTTTAAAACAGATTTAATTTGGTTTAAAATAGAATTCTTAAGAAAATTAGTCATGTAGCTATGAAATGGAAAAAAGATTCGCGACATGTTATTTTGAATTGAACCCACTACTTTTATCTCAATAAATGGAGGATTTATTGATGCATCATCGACGGACTTTGACATCCCAGTTTTCGGGATGGCTTTTTCATAGAATAAATGTCAACATTAGTTAAGCAAAAATTTGCACTTAAATATTTTCGCTTAAAACAGACTTAATTTGATTTAAAACGAAATTCTTAAACAGATTAATCATGCAGCTACGAAATGGACAAACATGTTCGCGACATGTTATTTTTAATTGAACCCACTAATTTTATCTCAATAAATGGATGACTTATTGATGCACCGACAGACATTGACATCCCAGTTTTCGGAATGGCTCTTTGGTTATTATCATTAGTTAAGCAAAAATTTGCGTTTAAATATTTTGTTTTTTAAGCTGTGTTGCTTTGGTTGTCTTACACATGTTTTGTTTATTGTGTACATGCACCTTTCTGATAGAGGCCAGCCCAATGATATCTCATTATATCAAAAACCTAAATATCTGGATCACATATCTTTTTTAATTACCCGGTAGTGTAATTTTTTTATTTGCTTTATAAAGAACACATACATTGAGCAGAATATTTTTTCCTTAGCTTTCAGCAAAGGAGGAGAAACTTAATTAAACATTTGATGAAATAATAAAAATGACTTCCCTTTCCAGGGGCAACAGCGAAATAAATCCATTGTTGGAAATTAGGAAAAAAAAATTTTTTAATGCCAAAATTTAAGAAAAATGTGCACGACTTTTGAATTGGCATTATTTAAAATACAATTTTTTAAAATTTCAAAGCAATGTAAAATACATTTTTTAAAATATCGAAGCAATGTAAAATACATTTTTTAAAATATCGAAGCAATGTAAAATACATTTTTCTGCGATAATATTTTTGAAAGTCATGCTGAAAAATGTCATGTTGAATTTGATACTTATGGGTCAAATGGTCTGCTCTGTAGAGTGAAAACACACACAGACACACACGCACGCACAACACACACCTTTATTAATAGTAAAGTCCAAAAAGAAAAAAAAACCTGTAACATAATTGAAACTTTAAAGTAGTAAAGATACTATCAACAGTATTTCTAAATTTGATTTTATTTTGAATTTTTTTTACTCTGCACATAAGGGTTTTATAGCAAATAGATAATTTTCCTTCTAAAAAGTTAAGAAAAAAAAAACTGTTTTAAAACGTCGGATGAAAGTTTAATTGACTTCGCTCTACTGTATGCGGAATACATAGCTAGCAATGATATATGGGAATGAATAGAAAGATGCTGAAAATAGAAATTTCAACAAACATTTATTTATATTTTTAATTTATTTATAACTAGCCGTCTTTGGCGACCAATTGGGAACCTTGGATGCGTTAGCTTTCAATTAAATCTCTCATGCATAAATAAATTAATGAACAAAGCAATCCAATCCTAAAGAAAATATTTTTAAGCATTAAATTGTGACATGTTATTTGAATAGCCTTTCACCAGTTCTTGAATCATTCTAATAGAATGACGGCATCATAGAGCTATAAAAAACGCGACTGTCCGGATAATATCGCATCAGACTTTCGCGACATAGCAACTTCACTTTTTTATTTTGCAAGGAACACAGATATTAAGACTAGATAATGTATCCGACTAGGTTTGAAGGGAGATTTTCCCAAAAAAACAAATATTTTCATATATTTTTTTATTAATATATTAATTAAGCATATTTTAATGTCAATTTTAGCATTTATTTACAAAAACTGGGATTATTCTAGAGAAAAAAAATTGTTACAGTTTTTCATTTTTCTTTATACATTGCATATGTAGAATATATTAGAGTGTAATATATGTTACAATCTATGAACAATACATACCACGATATATTAAGTATCATCTAAGAATTATATTCAAAAATAAAATTTATGTGTATAATATATGAAATTATCTAGGAAATTTTGGAATTTTTTTCTACAATATTTATATTAAATAATCATGAATCCGCTTCTAGAGTTATTCTACATCATATCCATAGTCTATTAAATTCTACATATCATAATGAGCGCTAATTACAAATTTCATTAAAATATCTTGATTTTTTTTTAATACGACGATATTCATATAGTAGAATTATGAATAAACTCGATCTTCAGAAAAAGCATTTGAAGTTTTTAAATGTTTATAAATAAGTATGATTTACATGTCAATAGTTTGCTATAACTTTGTTTCTAATTGGCATATAAAAAATAAAGATATCACTGGAAACTGAAATGTACCTTTTTTGAAACTGCAAATAAATTAATAAATAAAAATAAATAAATAAAAAGTGCAAATTTACATTTAAATTCATGTTTTTAACCGAATCGGATACTTTAAACAGAAATCCTCCTTGTTTCTCATTCAAAAATCGAAGAAAATCACGCCATTAAATACTTGATGGAAAAATGAAAACGGTTAGTTTCAACTCAATAATGAAAATTTTTAAATCTATAATTCAAAATAACGCAAAAAAAAAAATATTGTCAGACATCAGGAAAAATTTGTTCCATTGACTTGGTATTAATAAAATAACAAATTTTTGATAATTTTAAAATCAATATTATTAAAATATAAATTTTGTAAAAATCAATTTTGTGAATAATATTTAACAAGAGTTTTCGGGCAGAAATGGCAATATAACGCTTAATATTAATTAAATGAAAGTCTAATAAAATTTCAAAATAAAAAGATTGCTCAGAGATGCACACTTTTACTCTCTAAAGCATTTTATGTCTATAAAGTATTATCTAAAGATACGACATTCGGTATCTCTAGATAATAGATATCTCTAGCAAAGCCCCAAATTACAGAGAGACGCACACACACGTTCTTTTTCATTATTAGAGAATATGAGATTATAAACTATTATAATAATTTTTCCTTCGGAACACTGTGTACGAGTTTCGTATAATTATAAACTTACATAATTTCCGACAAAGAGAACATTTCAAAATTGATTTTTATTGGTTATCGTTAACAAATTATCATAATTTTTCTAAATACATTACATTTCAGTGTTATTACTAATTAAATCTAAAGCATATAAATTAGAGTTTTTAAATTTATGTGCTTATATATCAAAACCGTGTGTTCCCTGAAAATCATGTTCTATTGAAACAGTTCACTAAGACTTTTAAAAAGGCAATATTATTCTTTGTATCTGAAAATGCATTATTTTATTATTATTATCTCAATCAAAGTATCTCTGTTAGAAGCTGAAATTCAAGGTTCTACTGAAAATTTCTATAAACTGTTTCGGAAGTTTTCGAGAGAGCTTAAGTGAGTTCGACAGACGAATTCCCCCTCTGAAATGTTGATCACGGAGCGAGTTCTCTATCTGTAATCAGATGACTATAGTATTGTTGTTTAATAAATGTTTGCAATTTGCTTATCTGTTTTAATTTCTGCAAGTTATATCACATGACGCTTCAGGTATGATGTGCTATTTGAATTTTGTATTTTATTGCGAAATGAAGTGTCATTATCAATTATTGAGCATGTTGGACTTCTTACCATACACCCAAATGAGTTGATTTTTTTTTTGTAACTATGCTTTTTACTCTTTTGTTCACGATTCACCACAGCATAAACAATTATTTCTGTCCGGTTTGCGCTTGAGCATTTGATGCATTTTATCGCAGGACAAATAAAGAAATTTGTGAATTCTTGACTGAGGCTATTAAAGTGATTGTGCGAACTAAAGGTAAACCTGCAAGATTTTGATTTGAATATTTTAATATTTAGACTCTTCAGTGCCTACCACTTTCTACCTTTATATACAAGGTGATCAAAATTAAAACACCCCTACTCTGAGCTCTCTATGCACCGAACTACTTAGTGTAAAGGCTCCAAAATTGTTGAACATACTATTCAAAAGACGGATTGCGCGATAAAAAAGTTAGTTCCAGAAACACCGATAGATGGCACAGTACAACAGAAAACATGCTAAAATATTCAAAAAATCACAAAAAAAATCAAATGCGGTATGGAATTTTTTTCCTTTCTAATTTCTATTGCCTAAATGAAAAAAAAAGAAAAAAAAAGAAGAAGATAAAAAAGTGAAGAAACTGAAACTGTCATTGTAACTGCAATTTCGCACTTTAAGCACTAAAATTTGCATAAATCCTTGGTTTGCTGCTACTGTTTTAGGCATAAAATGAATCAAGTTGGGAAAATGTCATTCTTATCAGCGATGGCGCTTTGCTTGTGAAGTTGTTTTATGAAAATAAACAAAGGAAAAGCTGCAGCTGCATTTTGAGAGTTTCGTGGACTTGAGAATTTACGCAAAGGACCATAATATGCGCGAAAATTTAGCTTTACTCCAAATGCAACACCACCAATGTCTTGATTCAATTACCTTTCTGCAAGCTGAAGCGCCTCCACACATTGGACTTTGTGCACAGAACAGAATGCCGTCTCATACCCCCGTATCCGTGACCATTCTGGTCACTGAACGGTTTGGTTTGCATGTTACGGGAATTTTATTTAATTAAAAAAATTTACAGTAGAAAAACGAAACAAATATAACTATTTACAGAATTTACAATTATATAAAAAATTGTATTAATATGAGACCGTTTACATAATTTTTTAATATAATTTGTAGTAATAAACTTAGAAATATAATGCTGAGAGATAAAATGTGTAAAAAATACATATAATCTGTGTTCATTTATTCTTTATGATATAATAGATCAGGATGCAGTTAAAAAAATCAGATGGAAAATAATTTGAGAAATGGAAATTAAGAGAATCTCTGTTTGATTGAAATGTGTGACAGGAGGCTGCGGTGCTTGTTTTTTCTCTTGGTCTTTTTTGGTATGAGACTTGATGTTGAGAGCTATTGAGGCAAGAATAGGTCTATATTTTCACTTATAAATTTGATTATACTGTGGATTTTTTTCCTGGAAAGGAAGTTGCTGGCGACTTTTTTCAGCCATTCCTGTTCATGGTTTGGTGATGGTTTTTTCATATGCCAAGAGATTGTAAGGATGCATTCCGTAGCATAATGAAGTACGGTGCCTATCCCACCACAACAGCACTAGTCACTCTCAGACAGATTGGACCTTTTGAGGTAGGCAGGAAAAGGGCCGTGTTCTGAGAAGAAAATAATATCCTCTCTGATCCAGTTAGTGGGTTTAAAGTTGACTGAAGGCAGGATATTAAAAAATTTTCTGCCTGTGACACCATTGCTCCAATATCCTCGTCATTCCTCAAGCATGTCTTTCCGGAGGAGGGCTTTTATATGTGGTTTAGGAAGCTTTATTTGCATATAAAATTGCCCATTTTGCGTTGCGTTCTTTGCCAGTTGATTTGCTTTTACATTGTCTATATTGCTTTTCATCTGCTTTTTCATTGTCTTCATGGGTTAAAGCCCGCATGTGCTTTAACCCATGAAACTTTTACTGTTGATTTTGAAAGCAAGATACCAAAAATTCCTCTTGCTGTCTCTGTTTACAGCAGTTTCTTTGACAACATTTTACTAATGCTAGAGTAATTAGTCTTGCGTTGCCCGCAACTTACTATCTCGTTCAACACATCTTAACCCCTGCGATTTTTAGCTTTGGGGATACTTAAAAAAATCTTGTTTATCGAGGACGTCTGGTAAACCTGGCAGATTTGAAAGACAGTATCACTCTGCATGTGAGAAGCATCTCAATCGACCCATTACAATCCGCAATAGAACAAGCTGATAAGTATCGGTAAGGTCATTGTGATAGAATGTTTTATACGTTCGAATAAAATGCGTTAAAAATGTGTATTTTGAGTATTTTCAGCCTTTTTGTTGCACAACGCCATCTGTTTGTGTTTCACTATTTTTTCGCGTAATCCGTCTCCTCATGTCGTGAATAATATGTTCACCACTTTTGGAGCCTTTATACTGAGTAGTTCGCTGTATATAGAGTTCAGAGTAGGGGTGTTTTAATTTTGATCACCATATAGATGGTAAAAAATAGAAAAGGCATAAAGATTTTATAATTTGTCACTTTTTTCATTCAGATATTCTTTTGCACTAATATCATAGATAAAAGTAATCAAAATTTGGGACAAAAATCCTTTTATTTTCTCGTATACGAAGCACGCAAAACGAAAGAATTGTAATCACCAAAATATTTTATCTCGAAATTTTAATGAAACTTCACTTTTTATTCCTCTTCGAGTCCAGAAAACAGAATTTTAGAATTAGGCTTGTCTCTCTGTATTAGAACAAAATTCAAAAAAGCATAGGACTAAAGGGATGAAATTTCTGGTGTAATATTATCTAACCATAGAAATGCAATATATGGGTACATTAAAATTCTGATAAAATCTGTCAGTGCCTCTACTCTCTGTCTATCAGTTTATTCGTATGTATGCGAACGCAATAACTAAAAAACGCAGTTACTTCGACAAATAAAATTAGATGTGTCGTTCTGTGATTACATTTGAAATCTGTATTAAGGTATCCGACTAGGTTCGAAGGGGAATTTTCAAAAAACAAACAAATATTTTAATGTTTAAATAATGTTTTATTTTTATTAAGATAGGAATAAAACGATGAATAAAAGTGAAATTATTTAGATATATAAGGAGCTTTTGATGAAAATGCATATTTTGATGTAAAATTTAGCATTTATTTACAAAAACTAGGGTTGTTTTAGAGAAAAAATTGTTATAGTTTTTCATTTTTCTTTATAACATTACATGTATAACATATCTAAGAGTGTAACTAACTATTATCTAAGAATTATATACAAAAATCAAATTTTTGTGTATAATATATGAAATTATCTATGAAAATTCGGAATTCCTTTCAACATAATTTACATAAATCCACTTCTAGAGCAATCAGCATCGAATCCATACTTCATTACATTCTGTATAATATAAAGAGCACTAATTATAAATTTCATTAAGATATCTTGATTATTTTTGGAGATATGACGCCACTAGTACAGTAGAATTATGAAAAAACTCGCTCTTCAAAAAATGGAATTCAAGATTTTAAATTCAGATAAATAAGCATTACTTACATGTCCACAGTTAGCGATAACTTAGTTTCTTGTTGACAGAGACAAAATAAAGATATCACTGGAAATAAAAACGTACTTACTTTTTAAAATTGCAAAAAATAATAAATAAATAAATAAAAATGCGAATTTTCATCCAAATCCTTGTTTTCAACCCAGATGGGTGCATTCAAAGTTGAACAGAGTCTGTTTGTAGTTGGAAAATTATTCACAAACGCATTCTCGTGGACTGTAAATTTAAACTCAGTTTATTTGATGCTCACACTTCTTAAGATAAAAAACATGACGCTCACATCATGCTGCTCACACATTACACTGAAAGCTGTAGGTAGAGCTGCTGCAATAGAGCTTGCCATTGGTTGCGGAACATTCCGCCCCACGTTTCAATGTTTACATTCAACCAATAAATCATATAGTTATTTCAAATGTAAATAGAAAATTAACACAATACAATAAAATTAAATAACTCACAAAGAAACACTAATATAAGAACACTAGATTACACTTTATTAGGTAAAATACTGACTTGTGAAATGGGTCGTTTGTAAACTCCAGTTTTTGTTTTCACTTTAATTACTCTTACTCGTTTGTCTTCACCAACATAAAGTTCAATTATTCTTCCCAATGCCCATTTTTGCGGCGGTAGGTTTTCATGCTTAAGAAGCACTACCTCATTGACTTTCACATTATCTTTTTCTACCATCCACTTGGACATCTGTTACGAATTATTTGAATACTATATATACTATTTTTCCCAAAAAATTTGTATTATTTTTGTCAGTTTTTTTCCAATTAGACAAACGGTTGTCTTTAACCTCAATTAAATTTGGCTCCATAACAGCATTTAATGGTCTACCAATTAAGAAATGGGCAGGAGTTAACACATCATACACATCAGAATCAGATGACAGAGGCACAATATGTCTTGAATTCAGAATTCCCTCTATCTGTGTAACAATTGTTAGGAATTTTTCATAGATTAATATAGTATTGCCTAAAATTCTTTTGAAATGATATTTAAAAGCTTTTACTCCGCTTTCCCAGAGGCCGCCAAAATTAGGCGCTCTCGATGGCAGAAAGTTCCAATTAATTCCCTCAGATGACATATAACTAGCAAGGCCATCGTCTGGGTTCACAACTAAATTATATAACCTAAAAAGCTCTTTGTTTGCTCCAGTGAAATTTGTGGCGTTATCAGAAAATAACTTCGAACATAAACCTCTGCAGGTCACGAATCTTTTTAAGCATGCTTCGAAAGCCTCTGATGTCAAATCAGTGACAATTTCGAGGTGAACGGCTTTTATGACTTTCATACAAAAATGCACACATAAATTTTGTTATAAATTCCTTTCCTTTGGTATTTGTACTTAACAAGGAATGGGCCACAAAAATCAACACCTTAATTGTTCCACACCCATGGGTTTAACTCTAAAACACTTAATGCAATCGTGCACGACTTTCCTGCATGTTGCCTTACGGTGAACAGGCCAGAACCTTTGTCTAACATAATGTAGCAAGGCAGTAGGGCCTAAATAAAAATATCGCTTATTATAGGATTCTAAAATAAGCTTAGCTAATTTATGACTTTTCGGCAGAATAATTGGGAATTTACTATTAAAACTTACATTAGCATACTTGATTCTGCCATTTACTCTAAGTATTTCCTCTCTGTCAATAAAGGGATTTAAACACCTTATCTCACTTTTAATCGGAATGCTTTTTTGTTGAGTTAAAAACATTAGCTCCTCAGAAAACTCTATTCGCTGAGTTTCATTTACAATAAAGAGTTCAGCCTTGTGAATCTCTTCTGTTGTTAATGGTCCCAATTTCCTTTCAGCTGAGTACTTCAGGTTGTGGAAGAATCTGAAAAGATAACTTACAACATGCAAAATTTTTACATAATTATTACTAATAGTTAATAACTCTTAAATAAAGGAATTTAAAGTCACAGTAAATACAGGTAAGTCACTTTGTCCTGCATTTTTAAGTTCACAAGTAAATTCGTTTTTTATGACAGATGTATGAATTTCCCGATTGGGATACTCTCGATATGACAGGAAAGTAGGTCCCTTGAACCGCAGTCTGCACTGATGAAGTTTATCGGGATCGAGTCCTCTTGAGATGAGGTCAGCAGGATTCTCAGAAGAAGGGACATATCTCCAATCGTCAATGCCAGTGAGCTCTTGAATTTGGGTTACACGGTTGGCCACAAATGTCTTAAGAAGAAATGGTTCTTTGCGAATCGAAGAAAGAACGATCATGCTGTCGCTCCATAGACAGGTGTGGGATATTGGTAATTTCAGAGCATGTATCACCTTTTTCACTAATTTGGCTAGAAGCACTGAAGCGCAAAGTTCCAATCTTGGGATGGTAACTCTTTTTAATGGAGACACTCTCGACTTACTGTCAATCAATTTGATTGATGTGTGACCATCTTTAATACACTTACAGTAGATAACTGCACCATAAGCGGCTTCTGATGCGTCAGCAAACCCATGGATTTCTATCACGTCAGCTCCCTCAGTAAGTATACATCTTTCAAATTCAATGCTACTAACACTCTGTAATGATTCGACGAACTTCGACCACACTTTAGTTAGTTTCTCAGGCAGTACCTCATGCCAGTCCTGCTTCAAAGACCATAATTGTTGTAAAAATATTTTTGCCTTTGTCACTACAGATCCTAGTAATCCAAGAGGAACGAAAAGTCGTGCTATAGTGGATAAAACTCAACGTTTTGTGCCTCGACAGTCTTTTCCTTGAGACGCTTTGAAATCGACTTTAAAGCAAAGGCTGCCCTTTTTGATATTCCAAGAAACTCCTAGAACTTGTGTTTCCTCGGAGTATGTAAAATTATAGATTTCTTCTCTATTTGACACTAACTTATCACAATTACTATGCCATTTATGCAGTTGCATGCCAGACTTTTCCAAAATATTAATTAACTGCCTTTGAAGTTCTTTGGCGGTAACTAAATTATCAGAACCGGTTAACACGTCATCCATATAAAAGTCTCTCTCTAACACTGGGAAAGCTAATGGATAGTCCTCGCACTCATCTCTAGATAACTGAATTAGGACTCTTCTTGCAAGATAAGGTGCACCTATTGTTTCATAAGTAACAGTTTTGAGCTCATAGGTTTTAACTGGTTCATTCACTCGCTCTTCCCAAAGAGTTCTCATAAATTTTGTTTGGCTCGAGTCAATTAAAATCCTCCTATACATCTGTTTAATGTCAGCCACGAATGCATAAGTATGCTTACGAAATCTTGTTATTATATTAAACAAGTCTTCCTGAATAACTCCACCGTTGTATTGAAAGAGTTAAAAGAATTCCCTAATGTTGTTTGTGAGGAGGCATTGAAAACCACTCTAAGCTTAATAGTACTTTTATCAAGGCGCCAGACTCCTAAATGTGGTATATAATATGTGCCATTTTCTTCCTCACACTCCGAAATCTCTGTCATGTGACCCAAATTTTCGTATTCGCGTAAAAATTCCTTATATAATGCTAAATAATCAGGTTCCTTTAAAAACCAATTCCACAGCGAATTTAATTTTGTAAGGGCAATATCTCTAGATTTCACTAAACACATTGGGTCATCTTTTAACGGCATTTTTACAACGTACCTTTCTGTACTATCTCTTTTAAAGTTTTTCTTAAAGACCTCTTCGCAAATTATTGCTTCTTCATTTTTGAATACCTCAATCTGCACGTTTTCTAATTCCCAGAATTTCTGTATATTTTCATTTAAAGTAGCATTATTCTCAAAGAAGTCACAATGTACCCTTCTCTGAGTTTCAACGGGAACACTTCCACTAGCTACGTATCCAAAAACAGTATTTTGGAAAATTAGATTATTAGCCGGACAAATCTAACCTGGCTGAAACAATTCATAAAAAATTTCGGCACTTAAAAGCAAATCTACATGACCTGGCACATTAAAGTTCTCATCTGCGAGTTTTATATATTTTAACTGTGGCATATTAATCTTTAATATTTTTGACGGCATGAAATCCGTAATTTCAGATACAATAAAAAAACCCAACTCTTTTACAAAGTTTCCCTCAAAGTTAGAAATCGCAGCATTAACAATATATTTAATTTTTGTGCATGCATCTCCGATACCACAAACTGTTAAATTAGTTTTCTTTCTTTTTAAATTAAGACTATTCGCAGAGTCTGAGGTCATATAATTATTCATTGTTCCTTGATCTAAAATCACGCGCATTGGATAAGTGTTTCCTCTATCATCTCTTAGTAAGCAATTCACAGTACTCAGCAAAACAATTTTTGATTGATTTATTACTCTCGTAAAGAGTACCGAATTATTGTTTTAATAAGCAATAGTTGGTTGAAACATCGGAGCATTTGGTGAAAGCTCAGACTCTCGATGGGGGGGGGGGAGGAGAAACTGCAGGTTCTCGAAAGAGGGAAGAAAATCCCCCCCCCACTCGCACTGGTTTCACATTCATTACGCAATGACTGAGAACTTCTAGGAAATTGTAAAGAAAAATGATGACGCTTCATTTTTTCTTCTCGTTTATATAAAGAACATGAAAAATGGGATTTACAATTATTCACTAAATGTTTGCCAAGGCAATTAAAGCAATAACTATTTATCTTAATTACTTTTACTCTTTCAGAAACAGGCAACGCCATATAATTTTCACATTTATATAAGGGGTGATTATTTTCGGAACACAATACACACTCTACATTTTTGCTATCAGCAAGAAATATCCTCGACACATTTCTAGAATTGAAGATTTTTTATTAGTGTTTTCCTTTCAAGATTTCCCTCACGATACAAAATAAAGATCTGCTTTTTTTCCTAAAATTGTGGAATCAAACCAACTATCTGATTGCCTAACGCTTACATGGGACGCGATTTCTTTATCAAGCGTTTGAAACAATTTTTCTGATACAATTAATTGTTTAAGTTTCTCAAAATCAGACACTTTTCTCAATTTTAGATAATAATCAAAACTAGTTTTCAAACGTGATGTAAACTGCATATGGGTTTCATTTGCTTGCCTAGTAGTTTTTCTGAATTGCTCTAAGCACGACTGAGGGGTTGGTTCGAACTCTTTCAATACAATTTTCTTTACTTTATCATAATCACTCAACTCATTATCACTAATGTACGAAATTACATTAGAAGCTTTCTCACCTAATAAATTCAAAAGAATTTCCGCTTTATGTTTATCGAGTACATTTTTTGTTGCAAAGGCTCTTTCCAAAAACGCAAGAATAAGAAGAAGAAGAAGAAGAAAAAAAAAAAAAAGACTCCATACTTCTGGACGATTTGGAACTCTAATCGTTAAAGTTTTAATACTTTTTATTAGCGATTCCAGAAAATCACATTGCTCAATTTTATTTTCTGAATCGTCTTCGTTGGTGTTTTTAACTGTTCGCATGTGCGACAATTCTATTTCAGCCTTTGTTCTCTCCAATTTAGTTTGTTCTAATTGTTTATTCTTCTCGAATGTCTCTACTTCTATTTTATGATCCTCAATTATCCCTTATATGAGAGTCGAAACAAATTCAGGTTCATCTCTGTACTTCTCAGTATTCTTTATAACATTAATCAGATCAACGATCATTATTTTATCAGTTACTACCACTCCTAACTCTGTAGCAGCAAGCTGCGAATCAGTTTTTCGTGCATTTTTAAACATTTTGAAAACGAAACTCTTAACAAAAAATAATAATAATAACGGAAATTATTTTATGGGAGTGAATGATCACAAGCTCAAACTATCTTATGGAAATGAATGACCACAAATCTCATGCACCAACCTCAATACTCGTTAGTAGTCCAATATCATCTCACAATGATTCAAAGGCTTTCGGTTTGGAACGCAACGTAGCACTAACTAAAACGAAATCGAAAGTTCTCAAATTAAAATTATCCATAGTTGCTTAAGGTCGCTCTCCGGCTCGACGGACCAGATGTTTGTAGTAAGAAATTATTCAAAAACTCATTCTCATGGACTGTAAATTTAAACTCAGTTTATTTGATGCTTATACTTCTTAAGATAAAAAACATGACGCTCACATCATGCTGCTCACCCATTACACTGAAAGTTGTAGGTGGCGCTGCTGCAACAGCGCTTTCCATTGGTTGCAGAACATAATCGATATAAAGGAAAATGTCAAAAATTCAAACTCTGAATTAATCCTTCTATTACATGTTGCATACTAAGCCCATAACCTCTTTGGTATTCAGTATGGAAAGATATAAGGTTATTGCATTTTCTCTATTATTTTGTAGAGTGAATTATTGAAGTACAGTAGTGGCCAAAATTGTGGACATTTTTGAAAATCGTTATGTTTTTTTAACTTTGTATGCTTATATAAAATTTTACATTTCACAAAATGCCAACTCTTACATATTATTTTAAAGGGAATTTAATGCTGATTTAGATACAAAAAGCAGAATTCAAATATTTGCAATACAAAATAAGTTATTGTTACTTTAATCTGAATAACAAACACAGTGATGAAATGGATTGTAATTTCTAACTCTCCTGACAAATCACTGTTCTTGTTCCGGGAACCAATCAAATGTTAATAATTGCTAGCAGAAGCTGACATCATGTTTAAAGTTGGAACAAGTCATTATTGTGCTTTTTTTCTGTAGAAGGAAGACTGTTTTTTTATGTAATCAAATTGCAAATTAGAAATTTTGTTACACTTTTTAATATATAGTTTGAATTTTTGTAAATATTTCTAATATTTAGTTGAGAAGCAATGACATCAAATAAAAGAATAGATTGGACACCTAGAAAGAGAACTAAGATTGTTCTATTACAAGAATGCGGTCTTTCCTATGTTGAAATTGCAAGACAGGGGGGTGGATCAGTGACTACATCTGGAGTTCGAAAGTTTTGTTTACGATATCAGGAGAGAAATTCAATTAAAAACAAAGCAGGAAATGGCTTAAAAAGTTGCACCGTGTCTGCTGATGATTGAAGATTAAACTGACTATATCTCCAAGATAGAAGAATGTCATCAGCGGCCACCAGAAGTCAATTGAATGATGCTGGCATTTATGTCAGTTCAAGAACAACCAGGAGAAGATTATTAGATGTTGGACTAAGAGCTAGAATTCAACGAAAAAAATCCTTATCTCAATTTACAACAGCGTATAAAAAGATTATAGAGAGCAAAGGAACGCTTTAATTGGACCAATGATCAGTGATCTCAAGTTATACGGAGTGATGAAACAAAGATATTGTTATTCGGTAGTGAAAATATGTAGGTCATAGAATAGGCGAAGAGCTACATCCTGATTGCATTCAGGCAACTATGAAGAACTCAATTAGTGTTATGACTTGATCATGCATGTCAGCAGACGTGTTGGTCTCCTTCATGTTATGTATGGGATATTAAATGCAAGAAAATACATTCATACTATCCTAGAGCCAAAGCTTACACCTCCCATCAGTGATCTATTTCCCAACAACGCATCATTTATTTTTCAGCAGGGTTCAGCTCCTTGCCACACAGCAAAAATATCGAAACCGTGATTTAGTACAAAGAGCATTGAATTATTATCATGGCCAGGAAACCGTTCTAACCTCGACATTATTGAGAAATTATGGCATCTTTTGAAAACTCTTGTACATATGAAGCGTTCATCAAATAAAAAAGAATTAATTGAGTCTATAATTGTTTCCTGACATCATGCAATAACGAAGAAAGAGCTTAAACCTCTTGTCAGATCAATAAAATATCAGTGTGAAGCTGTAATAAAAAATAAAGGTTACCCTACTAAGTACTGATAATTCACTGGAGTTATCAATAACTAATATATCTCTATAATTATTGCTGCTCAACTTTTTTGTATTGTATATATCTGAATTTTGCTTTTTGTAGTGAAATAAGCATTAAATTCTCTTTAAAATGATACATAAGAGTTTGAATTTAGTGAAACGTTACATTTTATATAAGCATACGAAGTTAGAGAACTTAAAAAATTTCAAAAGTGTTCACAATTTTGACCACCACTGTATACAGATCTGACCAAAAACTGACGATAAAGAATTATTTAAAATATTTTATAAGAAGATGAACTTATGTACATTTAATATATTACACGATAATTATTAATAAAATTACACTATAACAACTTTTAAGAATGCGTGCAATTGCTACAAAGACTAATGCGAGTACAAGAATTAATACTAATGCGACTACAAGAACGAGTACAATAACTAGTTCTTGAACTCGCATACAGAACTAGTTCTCGTATATGCATCTAGTAGAATTCTGGACTGATATTGATTGCAAGTGGTAAGAACAAATATGCAGGATGTCCCCACTTATCTTGGACCAATAGCTAATTTCTAAACCGCAAGAGGTAGATATATAGTTCCAAATAGAACCAGTGGGAGTGGTCTCCCCAAAACATTCTCTGGCGTAGAGTAGATACGAAATATTAAATTTTGGCGGGAATTTCGCATTTTTACTGGATCTCTCGTGTCATCCTTGGCATGCAGGTAAGAGCATCATAAAATCGAATTTGTGCGTTAGACACGTTTTTCTCAGCCGATTGGAACAAAGATTTGGCACAAAATTACACTTGCAGTCACAAAATTCCATAAAAAATTTGATACATTTAAGTCATTGAGTTTTTGAATTATAGCATTTACAAGTTTCTGAAAGTACAGACCGACGACAATTAAAGCGTAGTTGGATTTGGCTCAAACTTTGATAAGTATCTGTATTATAGATTTTAAATCTTTGCACCGAATCTTATCTACCTAGCTCTTTTTGTTTTGTAGCTTTCATGTTAACTTATATTCGGAAAGACGGACAGACGAACTTCCTCTGAACAGATCTCGCTCAAAGTTTGACAGAATTCTGAAAATTTGGCGTAAAAACCATATACCAAGTTTAAGCCGTCGAGCTCAAAACATTTTTGAATTATCTTTAACACAGACGGATATTTCCAAAAATTGGTTTTTCGAACTCAGGGAGTTCTAAAACGCGGAGATTCTTCACGAGTTCGAATTTTTTGACGATCACCATTATTTCTCTATACTACGTAAACGAAAAAGTAAAAATGTTTTAAATGACGGGAAAAAATATATATATTTGAATTAATGAATATATTTCTAAGAAGCTACGAATTCTAATTTTTTATATGGTCCTATAACCCTGTCAGTCTTATTTAATAAAAAAATTGTCAATGCTCAGAAGCATACAATAAAAAAATCCCATCATTTTATATCTGAACTTACCGCAATATAGATATTTAATTTAAATGTTGGTAGAATACTTAAATTTTAAAGAGAATTTTGAAAAAAGTACCACAATTGTCATAATTTGGTGGTTATCACAAGGTGTGTTCTCGATGAGCTCCAAACATCGGCTGGAAGTTTCTATGAAGAAAGTATAGAAAAACTGGTAACTCTCTACAACAAGTGCTTGAACATTGGTGGAAACTATGTTGAAAAATAGTTCAAGGTATGCTGTTTCATGTAAAAATAAAATTAGCTTTAAAAACATTTTTTTTACCAGTTTTTTCTCAAAACGGTATTTACTTCTCGAATACGCCTTGTATTAGGCTGGAATAGAAATTCAGGAAAATTCATAAAGAACTCTTATAAGTATGTCAATAAAATATGGTCAGTGGACTTGTTCAACTAAAATGCGATGTCCAATGGTACTGAACTAGACCGCAAAAGGTTAATATGTTCTTTTTCTTCTGATTATCTTGTCACCACAATTACATTGTATGTAAAGACTAGCAGTTTCTCATTAATATTTTGTTACATAAATTCACTGCCATATCTCTTGGTTTGGAGCTCACAAGCAGGCCATTTTCTTGACCTCAGCTTTTTGTCAATAAAATTTACCCCCCCCCCCTCTAAATTTTTGAAAAGAATATCAAGTGCCGGAAAGGTGGGTGACATTCACAGCAATACATATGAGCAGCATCTTCCGATGTTTTCTCATTTCATTTTCACTTCACTACTTAAATAGTCGAAAGGTTATATAACAAGGGCATAAAGTCATACTCTGTCTATAAGTCTGTGAACGCGATAATTTCAAAATGCATTGAACTAGTGGGATGAAATTTAGTATAGTCTTTACACCAAATTCGAATAGTTCTTTAAAACCTTTAACGCAATTCATACTACTCAAATCTGTTTACTATCTGTCTGAATTAAATCGAATATGATAACTGCTGGTGCGAATTTACCATAAGCTTAAGCTGGTTCATTTCAATTTTTTAATAGTGGACTGTAATCTTATTTAAAATCAAACGACAATTCGAAAGCCAACTTTTTATTTCATCGAAGTTCACTGACCCCGCAACGACTCAGCACGAAACTGTTTTGAAAACTGATCCCATGTCAGCAGGGTTACAATAAATTTTATCGCTGAAGCCATGTCAGCGCATGGTTGCAAAATTCTATAACAAACAGCGCCAACAAAGCGGTAACATTCCGCCCGCGTTGCGTGTTTATGCAACACAAGTTACAATTCAAGAATCCAAGTTATAATCAACAATATACAACAAAATATTTTTTTTCTAGTTCAAACATGAAAATATATATAAAAAAGACATAGAAATATAAATAAGTACGAACCATAAATGTACAATTAAATATGTAGAATAGAAAATAAACATTTGAATACGTACAGAACAATATACAGTTTTTTTTTTATGTACAGATTAGAAAATCAAGCTTGAATGGGTAGGAGGCAAATTTTAGAGATTGGTCTTTTAAAATGACCATTTTTAGTTTTGACAATTACAACACGAATTTTGCCGTCCTGTCTAGGAATAACTTGGCTTATTCTTCCAAGACACCATTTAAAAGGTGGAAGGTTATTCTCCTTTAGTAAAACCATATCATTTTCCTTAATATTATTTTTTGAAAACCGCCATTTTTTTCGGTCCTGTAAATGATTTAGATAATCAATCGATCAGCGCTTTCAGATTTGTTCTATTATTTTTGTCAGTCTTTGCCAACGGGTTAGTTAACTGTCTAGTTCATTTATTACTGAAGGCTCTGGGATAGAATTTATGGGCCTGCCTATTAAAAAATGGCCTGGAGTTAATGGTTCTAAATCCGAAGCATCGGAAGATAAAGATGAAATAGGTCTTGAGTTTAGGATGCCTTCTATTTGAGTAAAAACAGTTAAAAATTCCTCTTAAAATAATTTTGCATCAGCAACAGTTCTTTTTAGATAATGCTTGAAGGACTTAACTCCAGACTCCCAGAGAACTCCAAAATTAGGGGCCGGAGGGGGAAGAAATTTCCAGGAGATATTTTCCATTGCCAAAAACCTGGATAAATTTTCACCAGGAAAATTAACAAGTGAAGCGAGTTTTTTCAATTCTTTGTTGACTCCTATAAAGTTTTTACTATTATCACTAAATAAGGTTGAGCATTTCTCTCGACGTGAGAAGAATTGTGATGTCAGGTCAAAAACTATTTCAAGATGTATAGCCTTAGTAACTAGGCAAACGAAATTAGCTACATACACCTTATGTAAATTACCCTTTCTCTGATTTTTGTACCTTATGAAAAATGGACCACAAAAGTCTACACCTGTGTTAGAAAATACAGGGTTGGAATTTACTCGCTCAGGAGGTTAATTCCCCATTAATTGGTCTAAGGAATTAGGTTTGCACCTAAAACAAGTTATACAGTTGTGCACAAATTTTCTTGCGATATTTTTGCCTCCAGTGGGCCAAAATTCTTGCCGAACAATATGTAATAAGGATTGAGATTCTGCGTGAAAGTTATTTAAGTGATAATACTGGAAAATCAGAGTGGTAATTTTGTGCTTTTTAGGCAGTATTATCTGATGTTTATAATTATAACTAATATCTGCATGAACCAATCTACCACCTACTCTTAACAAATTTTCTGCATCTAAAAAAGCATTTAAGTGACTTATAGGACCCTTCTTCAAAGTGTCTCTGTTTTTTAGGTCCTTTATCTCTTTATAAAATTTACTTACCTGAATAATCTCCATTAATTTTCTTTTTGCTCTTTCCAATTCACTATTTGTGATTGGACCGGTAATTTTTGTTTTATTCTTAATATTGATTAAAAACCTGCAAAGAATAAATACACGAATTAATTTTACATAGTCATTACTTATGGCTGAAAATTCCTCAAGAAATGAAATATTGTTTACAGAAGATAAACTAATGTTTGACTGTGATTTAAGTTCAGTCAGATATTGTCCATCTGAAATTACAGACTCATTAAGTTCAACACTAGAATGTTTTATAGAGTCCGGTAAATAGTCAGTACCACACCACCGTAAGTCGTTGGTTAAGAGTTCATGAGGGCTCAAACCTCTAGATATTATATATGCAAGATTAAGTTAGAAAGAAATATGTTTCCACTGGAAGTTTTCTGTTAGAGTTTGTATCTTTGATACCCGAGTAGCAGCAAAAGTTCTTAGTTTATATGGAAGTGTCTTTATCCAGACAAGTGGAATTGTCGAATGTGTGTAACAGATTGTTTCACTGATTAGCATCTTAAGATAAGGACGAATTCTTTCTATCAACTGCGAGAGAAGGAGACACGCTGACAACTCCAAATGAGGGATCGAAATTACTTTAATGGGAGCGACTCTTGCTTTACTGGCAATAAGTTTATTGACAGCTGTGCCATCTTCCATAATAGATTTCATATAAACTACCGCTCCAAAAGCAGCTTCAGAAGCATCAGCATAACCCATTATAACAGTTCTTTCATAAGATTCTGTCAAGATATGTCAAGGAATTTTGATATTTTCGATGACTTTCAAAGATGTCTCAAAATTCGACCATTCTGGCTGAATTGATTTAGGGAGAGTATCTTCCAAGTTCAATTGTTGGATCCATAATTTTTGCATAAAATTTTGGCCTCTGTGATAACAGGAACAACGAGGCCTAATGGATCGTACAAACGAGCGATAAATGATAACACGTCTCTTTTAGTGTAGAAAGGTTTGATCTTTAAGTCTACCTTAAAGAGAAAATAATCTTCTTTTGGTTGCCAATTCAGACCCAAAGCTTTTACTGAAGAATGTCGATCAACGAGAAAATATTGTTGGTTAGTTTCCTCAGAGCTATTATTTATGAGTTCAGATGAATTTGAAGTTCATTTATGAAGCTCCATGCCACAAGTTTGCAGCATTTGTATCAACTGCCTTTGTAATTCCTGGGCTGCTTCTAAAATAGCAGCACCCGAGACAAAATCGTCCATATACACAACTGTTAGTGTAACTTGCGAAGCTAACGGAAATTTTTTCGCTTCATCCAAGGCGAGTTGCTTCAAACAACGAATGGCCAAGAATGGAGTCAATTTTGTGCCATAAGTGACAGTTTTAAAACGATAAGTAGTTGGACAATCATTCATATTATCCTTCCACAATATTTTTAGCAGATTTCTTTGCGATGCATCAATTAATATTTGACGGTACATCTTCTTAATATCTGCCGTAAATGCGTATTTATAAATCCTAAATCTAGTCATTATTTTAAAAATATTTTCTTTCACTGCACCGGCAAGAAGCAAATCGTTTAAACTTTGTCCCGATGTACTAGAGGCACTGGCATTAAATACAACCCTTAAATTTGTGGTTGAGTTTTCAGGTTTGTAAACTCCATGATGCGGCAAATAATGCGATCCTTCAGAAAGGTCATTATTCACTTTTTCCATATGACCCAAACTTTCATATTCTGCAATAAATTCCTTATATAAATTTTGCATCATGGGATTCTTATGCAATCGCTTAACTGTTTGGTTAAGTCTACGTTGGCTAAGGCTTTAGAATCACCCAACAAACCTTCTTTCATCGGCATTTTAACTACGAATCGACCATCCTTATTTCTAGTGTGGGTTTATTTAAAATGCGCCTTGCAAAACTCTTCTTCAGTACTAAGAATAGTATTTTCTTCACTAATATTTTCCACTAACCAGAATTTTTCTATTGCTTTTTCTATATTCTCATTTCGAGAAACTAAACTACATAAATTAGTACATGGCTCCTGATTTAGGTATATCCTGATTTAGGTATATCCTGGTGTATTTACATAGCCACCAGCGACATAACCAAATACAGTATTTTGAAAAATTAACGAATTTAGAGATGAACGTATTTGTTCACCCTTAACAATTTCAAAGAAGGTTTCAGCACCCAAAAGGACATCGATTTTGGAACTCCGTGTAAATTCCGGATGACCAAGCATAACCTGTGGAATTTCTAAATTCTCTAAATTAACATTTAGAGAATTTAGAAACCATGTCCGTAATTTTATCTATTACAAAAAAGGTTTGTGATTAAAAGAACTATCCATTACAATTGGCTATATTAGCAACAGCCTCATACTCAATCGAAGTAGAAATTCCTCCTAATCCAGAAACCGATGTATTTATTTTTTGTTTTCGTAAATTCGCGCAGTCAGCAAACTGCTTTGTCACAAAATTTGTCTGAGAGGCGCTATCAAGTATTACTCTAGCTCTTGAGTAGTGGCCATATTTATTCTGAATAAGTACTATTGCAGTTGGAAGTAGAACGCTTTTATTTTTTATAAGTAAGCAGGCAGAGGAAGTATGCTGTGAATCGGCCAAAGTCACATCTGTTGGGGATAAATCAGTCCTCGGCACCGAAGGAATTGCTTCGGAATGAGTAACATTTTCTCCTCCGATCGAAGGTTTGCTATGTCTGTGCAAGAGACATAGCAAATGTTGCAGATGTTACACAAGTACTTAGATTGGCGACAAAAAGCTAATTTGTGCCCTGGCTTTAAGCACAGCACACAGAGGGACAGTTTTTTAACCATATTAAAACGTTCCACTGCATTTAAATCAAGAAAACTTTTGGATTTATAGATAGGATGATTTGCTGGTAGACGACAAACAGGACACTTTGATAAAGCGTCATTTACCTTTATTACTAAAGTACGTGGTTTAGAACTTTGGGAAATAAATTTCGATTTTGGTGGTTGAACGATATTAATTTGCAAATTTTCTAAAATTTGACATCTTTTTTAAATAAATTTTATAAAGGTATCCCAATTAGTTAGCTCATTTGACGTCAAAGTCATTTCAAATTGTTTACGTGATTTTTTATCCAATTTCTGCATAACAATATTAATCAACATAGCTTCACTTACTTTATCCAAATCTAAATCCAATAATTTTAGAGCTCTTAAATGTTTATGTAATTGAACAACTACTGATCTTAAATCTTTAGCACTTTCATTGTGCAACTTTTCAATCGAAAATATTTCATTAATGTGAGTATAAAAAATAAGTATTTTATTATCAAATCTATCTTCCAAAGCTTTCAATAAGGAATGAAATGTATCGTCATTCGATATTATCCGAACCGCACTTCCAACTAAACATGATTGTAAATAATAAAGCTCTTACTTAGAAGAAATTAACAAATCAAATTGAGCTTTAAAAATGTTCCATTCCTCAAAATTAACCGAAAATCTTGGTATTGGAATTTCTGGCAGCTTGATATTAACATCATTAGAATTATTGATTTTTGCCTTCCCATTTTCATGCATGCAATTATTTAAAAGTTTTTTCAAGCTTACCTCCAATTTTAGGAGATTCGAGTCGATATCCTCGAAACTATTTTCAATGTCCACTAAATTTTCATCTTTTTTCACAACTTTGTAGTAGTCTTGTCTTAAAAGTTCAAACTGTTGATTTAATTTACACACTTCATCCAACTTGACTTCAATTTCTTCTATTTCAACATCCTCTAACTGCTGATCCTTTATTGACGTTAATAGTCTAGTTATTTGCCCGTTGATTCCACCACGAGTCCTATTTAACGAAGTAATGTCTTTCTCCATTATTATTTACTATTCAAATCGAAATTTAATTAAAATTCAAACTCCGCGTGGAACAGATTTTATGGTACGAATTTACCATAAATTTAAGCTGGTTCATTTCAATTTTTTAATAAGTGGACTGTAATCTTATTTAAAATCAAACGACAATCCGAAAGCCAACTTTTTATTTCATCGAGGTTCACCGACCTCGCAACGACTTAGTACGAAACTGTTTTCAAAACTGATCCCATGTCAGCAGGGTTACAATAAATTTTATCGCTGAAGCCAAGTCAGCGCATGGTTGCATCATTCTATAACAAACAGTGCCAACAAAACGGTAACAACTACAAAACACAAAAAATTAAATTGATAAAATTTGATATATCGATTTAACCATTGTACAGATCCGTGTCAATTTTTGAATCAAATCTATCAATGGGTTGATCATCTCTAAGTCTGTACTTTCTCATGCATATAAATGCAATAGCTTAAACCCAAAGACTTAAATAAATCATATTTAGTATGTGATGTGGTTACTAAAATTGTAACAGATCTCAATAATTGTGATAATTTTTAGTTTTAATCGTTTGATAAAAAGTTGTTCAAAAAGAATACTCGGTTTTCTTCAATGTGAGTATAAAAAATAATACTACGAAGCATAACATTTTCATCTGCAGATCTCTGCAAATAAAATTCTTGAGCAGTCATGAGTAGGGCTGTGCCGAGTTTCGATTTATATTTTTAAAAAATCAATTTTTCTTTGCCAGCTCTCTAAAAATATTGATGTCCCGAAATTCTGATCATGAATAATAGTTCGCGATGAATAGCGATACAATAAAACGTCATTTTCAATTAATTTACGTTTTCGATTTCGTTTGGGTTACCGATTAGTGTTTATTTTTGTTGCTCTTCATTGCATTTGACCTTCACACAGAATTTTTGTTAATATTTCTATGAAACTGTCATATTCTAATATATAAAAATACTTGTTTTAAGATATCAGATTGGAATCATGGTTTGGAATTAGGTTTTCTGTTCCCTAATTGAATGATGCCATTGTGGAAAAATAACTGCAGTTATCAGGAAGTTGTAGGCTGTTCTTTGTTTAATTGCTAATTTTTCATCTTCAGAAAAAAAGGCAAAAAGAATGAATTCAGATTCAATTCACAATTTTATTCGCAGCTCACATTTTTACACTTAAGTGTACTCGTATAAAAAAAAGTAATTCCGTTATACCTTCGCTTTCGTCTAGCGGCTCACGATATATTGCGATACAATAAATCGATATTCACAATTAATTTGCATTTTCGATTTCGTTTTGGCTACTGGTTAGTGCTTATTTTTATTTTCTTATCGACTTTCGTGCAGAATTTTTGTTAATATTTCTATAAATACTGTTATATTCTAATATATAAAAATATTTGCTTTAAACATAATGTTATAAATGATAACATGCCGACATATATTGCTTTGGCATTGACACACTTTATTAAAGGGGTTTTAGCAAAATTATTTTCTAACTATTTTTATTCAAAAGGAAGGAAATATTTTTATTATATAAATTGGAACTTCCTTTTATTTGGAGTCATTCTGATCAGTCAAGAGATTCTGTTTATATCTTATAATAGCTATAAATAAATAATCACAATATATCGATATGTGTTGAACGATATATCGCGATAATGAAGTTCGGTCATCGTCCAGCCCTAGTCATGAGGTACACTACACATTCTTAGTTTTATAAGAGTCCATGCGATAAAGTTCGGTGAAGATCATTCCGGCTGGTTTGAAGAAACTTTTTCTCATATTCAGATTCTGCTTCACTTTTCATTGACTTGCTTGTCCTTTATCACGAAATGTTGCAATAAATCGAACTGAATGACAAATTAACAGAACACAGACAAACAGATGGGCATTGTCAAATAAAACTGAATTGCACCAGGCACGAACACCGAGATTTCTAGTTGCGTGTACATTTGGAATGCCAAGGTGTTGCAATATGGATAGACGCGACATGGAGGAGAAGAAAATAAAGTCTATGATTCTTGTACGCAGTATAAATTTAAACTAGTCACCTGGAGATTTAAATTTAATAAGGAATTCTTGTTTTCAATTTTTAAATGAAAATACCAGTTTTTTTTTATATTTGAAGAGATAAAAAGATTTAGATTTTGTAAAGAATTTATTTAATCAGTAGCAATGGAATGCTTATCTACAATTTCATTTAAATTTTTCAATAAACAGTCATGAGCAAAAAGTTATAGCAAGAAATATATTGTGAAACAAAATGAACTGAGATAAATTAAACTTTGTAAGAATGCAATAAGCGTTTTTACTAAGTATATTGTCGCGTAGATGAAGTTATCATAGATAAACCGTGTGTTAACTAAAGTCAAAAATAATACTCGCTAATCTCAATTCGAGACTTTATTCAAGGAACTAAAACTTATATCTGTTTTTATCCACAAGACGAAATGACTCAAGATTTCCACGATTAGAAAGATACATAGATTATATTCTACAACAAACGAGCATAAACAAACAATGACAGAAAGCAAGTAACAATTTTTAGGCAACGCCTGTAGGCAGATACGAACTTGCGAGCTATTCGCTTTAAGCTCATAATATTCTACTACTGAGCCATTCAGTGCGCGGCATATTCGAACAAGTTTCGTTACAATATTTATAAAATTAACTCCGATTGGTTTTTTGGTTTGGTTTGGTTTGGTTATATTAACGTCCCGTTTGAAGCAACACTAGGGCTATTTTGGGACGGACCTCGTAATTTTGAACCACGGGCAGATGACGACAATATTACAATTAATTTTATTATTATAGCATTTATAATCCCAGCTGGACAACATAAATATAATATGATATATATAAAAAATAACTTCTTCTTATCTGAGAGTCACTATTTCAGATAATTTTTAGAATAATTCTTCTATTTTTCTTCAGTGAACTGTGTTTGATTTGTTATCACTCATCTTAGTTCACCAAAAGGTATTGTACGATTTTTCTCTAGTATAAATTTCCTTTAATTATGCCTTATAAGTTTATTAAATCGATACTTTTAAGAAGCTGGTCAAGAATTGTTTCAAAATATGATTTTATTGTAACTGAAATGCAAATGGCTATCTTGCAATCCATAAATAAATGTCACCAGATGTTAAAAAGGGAATTTTGAATAACAGAATTCTATAATGTTTCCGAGGGATAATACAAGATTGACTGTTATTTATCCTTATTTCATTCAGTGGCATGGATATGGCTAATCTCATTACTATTCAGATGAAAAATAAACATGCGACTAGTTAGAAAAAATTTGGGATGAGTTTGCAGTAAATATTGTAAGATTTGGAAAAATTGGAATTGTCCTTAAATATAATTTTTTAAGTGATAAAAATTTACATAAATACGAAATTACATTCAACGAAATTATATAAATACATAGAAGTTACACCCTTAGAGGAGCTACCCCCCCCCCACAAAATTATTTTATGATTCCTTTTGGTCCAATTATATGATCCCAATTCGTTTGACTCGCTCGCCATGTAATTATGCATTTCTATTAATAATACAAAATTATCAATACTTTTTTAATAAAAGAAAATTAAAATTATAGGATGTCCCAAAATTAATACAATATTTGAATTTGCCACCATTTGTGCAGTAAAGTGTAGGCAACCCTATTAAAAAAGCATTTGACAGCTGATAGTTTAGGGTTAGTAAAAATGGAGCGTTACGCGATAGAACAATGTGTTTACATCGTTGAACAATATTTCAAAAATAATGAAAGTCTGGCGGCCATATTTCGGAAATTTGAGAATTGAATCCGTAGATCGTGTGATTTAATACAATTGGATTTTTTTTTATGGTGTTGCTTGAATTCAAAGGGGTATACCAACGAGCCCACAAACACGCGTGCATTGAAAGAGGAAATGCATCAACTAAATTCAGAAATTTTATGCAAAATGGTCATGGAAGATTTCGGCATAAAAGTGTATATGTGCCAGCAAAGTCTTGGAGGCCATTTGCTCTATATGTTGTTATTTCATACATAACTCCTGTGTACTTAACGATTTAATAAAAATATAACAATTTAAACGAAAAAACTGTGCTTTTTATTTAATTCAAATCTTGCGTTAACACGTTGTTCTATCGTGTAACGCTCCAGTTTTAATAACCCTAAACTATCAGCTGTCAAATGGATTTTTAATAGAGTTGCCAACACTTTACTGCACAAATGGAGGCAAATTCAAGTTTTGCTTTAATTTTGGGATACGCTTTATTTCAAATAGTATAAACTGCAAATATAAATTAATTATTCATCAGCTTTTCTAAAAAATTATCATCAATTTCTAAAATTAAAATTTTCTACAACATATAAACAAAACATTTAACTTATGAAATTGTCTATAACTATAAATAAGATTTTGCAACATCAAGAACATTTTTCCAAAGGTTTGTCCCGTGCTTTATTTATTCTCATATTGTAAGCCAAAAGAACTAGAAATAGCTGTCGTTTGAATTTGAATGGTGCATTACTCTCAGATGAATAAGTGGTACAAAAAAAATCTCACCATTTTCAGAACAAATACATTTATTTTCTGTAATGTTGCGGTATAATCTGGTTACACTTAAACGTGTTCCATTGCATAAACTTTTTGTTGGAGCCAAATTACGCGATAAAATTCTAAATTAAAAATACTTTCATTCGAAGTAATTTCTCATTTTCTACTATTTAAATTTATAAGCGTGAATGCTCGACTTAAACTTGTTTTTTTTTCTCGCCTTATTTAACTTAAAAAATGTACCGCTGGTTTATATTTTCCGTTTAAAAAGCATGTAAACAACTCGAATGTGAAAATTAATGCCAAGCGACGATTAACAAATTTAGCCTGATTTGGTGTGCACATAAATCTTTTATATAGAGAGAAATAAATATGAAAGAAAAATCATGGGAATGAAATTTTTCCTCATTTACAATATACGGTAATATAAAAAAATTAAGAAAGAAATCGTTTTTTATTTTTAATGGTACATAGCACAGATGTGTTTCAAATTTGCATAAATTTTGCCACAAGAATCCTCAAAACGTATGAAATAGGGTCAAGAGAAATAAATTTTTCCAAAAGGAAATCATAAATATGCAAAAGAACTTTATGGAAAGGATAACTTCAAGCGTAACTGACAAAATTATAAAAACAGTCACCATGGAAACGAAAAAGCGAGTCTTTAGTAAAATATATAACCAAACCCTGAAAGTTAAAAATCTACTGAGGCGCTGAGGGTGATTTATTTCCAATAATGACAGCCACGGACATTTTCCAGAAATTAATGACATGCCAACAGACGTTTATTGAGGATGTACCACACATCTTCGTTTGGATTGTAGGGTGACTTTGGTATCAATGCATGCGCTCAAAATTTTCTCGCCAACAACATTGCGGGAATCAGTGTTCAATGAAATGTGACGTTGCAATCCCTGAAAAAAGGACAGCGGAGGGGCTAATACAACAACTGAAATGGGAATCCGCTTCAATATAGTGTTTGAATTGAATTATTTCAAATGGAAGGTAATTTCAGTACGGTCCTTGAACTGAATTGTTTCATGAAACTGAGTTTTATTAATTTAGATTCAAAATAAAAGTCAAATCTTATGTCTAAAATTTGAAATACAGTACAGGAAGGGAAAAAAAATACTATAGCAAATTTGATAATGTAAGAAAAATAATTTTTTTTTGTGGAAAATCAGTTGAAACCGGTTTGAAATAATTACGTACTATCACATTATGCATGCGTCGATGTTTAGGTTGTTTAGATGATTTTTTTCATCTCAAAATCGTTCGAGCTCCAAAACTTTTTTTCGGGGACAGAATTTTTTTTTTTTTTTTTTTTTTTTTTTTTTTTTTGCGAAAAATGGTTTAAACTGGTTTGGAACGGTAACGTGACTATTGTATTGCTCCATTGTCAATTTTTGATTCAAATCGTACATGTTATATGAAATTTGATTTCATAATATATTTTTTGACAAATTTCAAAATTTAAACACGGCGTAATGAACGAACTTGAAACGGTATATAAGTACATCCTAACACCTAGTTGAGTTATTAATACTCTTTGAAAAATGCCACAAAATTTGATAAAAGTTTGCGAATGACAGCTTGAAAGCTACTAAATATAATGATTCAAGAATAATAATTCGTGACTCTTATATTTTCGTGTAAAAATATAAGAGTATTTTTTATCCATAGGCATATAGTTATTAAGGAAGAAAAAAAAATTGCAACTATTTAATCAATTATTACGAAAGTTTCATAAAAATTCCCACTGCGTTCTGCGAGACCGTGGTGGCCTGCTGATAAGGTCTTGTCTTCGGAACCGGAGGGTTTCATGTTCGAGATCCGCTTCCACCGAAGAACCATCGTGTAAGCAGGTCTGGTGCTTGTTAAATCCGTCGGGACCAAACGTCATCCTGCTGGTATGGAAATTTGGAGAGGGGATGTGCCACCTCATATGTCATCCTCGTCATCTGGCCGCGTTTCATAATTACATGGTCCATCCTAAAATAAGCCTAGTGTTGCTTTAAAATGGGATATTAAGAAACTAAACTTAAAAAAAAGATATTTCCTTTTGTTTGAAACCAAGATTTTATGCCATCGATTTATTCTCGCGTTTTTACTTTTTATCCCTAATTTTTCATCCAAAAACGAGTTTCTATTCCTTATATGGCAACGTTACAGCTCATGATTTAACTCATTCAGAACTCTGTACAATGTTATAATCATTCTTACTTTAGTTTCATGTCTTTTTTTCATGCTTTGTCTGCAAATAAATTATTCTTCCTATTATTTATATTAAAAATTAAATATTTTCTTGTATCCACGTATCTATACGTATTTAAGTCCACAGACACTTTTGTTACTATGATTTAGTATATATCTTATTATCTGTCTATACCTATACTTATAATAAAGATGAATGTGTGTGTGCACGCGAGTGTGTTGGCGTTCTGCAGGCCGGACCGTTTGACGTACAGCTAGGACTCTGCCGATTTTCCATTTATCGAAAAAAAATCAATATTTTCAAAAAATCGATTTTTCGATGCGAGTTTTCGATAAATATCGATCTATCGAAGTTATTATCAGAAATAATAGTTCACGATGAATCGCTATACAATAAATCGATATTCACAATTTATTTGCGTTTTCGATTTCGTTTTTGTTATCGGAAAGTTTTTATTTTTGTTGCTCTTCATCCTTATTGACGTTCATACAGAATTTTTGTTAATATTTCTATAAATACTGTCATATTCTAATATATAAAAATACTTGTTTTAAGCATGTGGTTTTGGAATAAACTGTTTTCTGTTCTCTGACTGAATGTTACCATTATGGAAAAATAATTGAGCTTATCAGAAGGTTATTGTCTGTACTTTTTTTAATTCCTAAATATTCATCTTCAGAAATAAAAGGAAAAAATATTAATTCAGATTGAATCCACGATTTTATTCGTAGCTCGCTTTGTCACACTCAAGCGCACTCGTATAAAAAAAAAAAAAACGAAGTGCCGTTATACTTCCGCTTTCGCCTGACGCCATAATATTATTATTGTTTATAGAATTGCCTGATAATACTAATATATTACTAAAATTAATACTTTATCTGACGGCTTAGTATTATATTTTTATTATATAAATCGAAATTTCCTTTTAATTGGAGTCGTTCAGGTCAGTCAATATTTTAAGAGATGCTGTTTATAACTTATAATAGCTATAAATAAATAATGATATCACGATATGTCGAAAAATATCGATATGTGTTGGACGATATATCGCGATGATGAATTTCGGTGATCGCCTATTCGGTTAAGCTACCAAATTTGGCTCATGTATACTTTGATGGACGGGAATATGCACTTCGTAGATATTTCGTAGATCATTTTAAAGTTCAAAAAATAATCTTTTCTAATTATATCAATATTTTAAGCTACAAACTGTTTCCATTTTTAATAATTTTTTTTAAAATTTCTCAATAATATTTTGCAGAAACTGAAAATAAAATTTAGCTTGCACCAGCAAGTTAAGAGTGCTTGTGAAAAATTAGCTTTTATCAGTACGTTGCCATCACATTAACAAAAACTCAAACTGAAAAATTAAGTTAACTCTTACTGAAAACTAAACCTAGAAAAGTGCAATGTTCAGCACGTGTTTGTATGAAATGGAATAAATATGAAATGTGATATTTTCTTTAAAAAGAAGAGGAGAAAAAAAATTTCTGATACGATATAAAATAAGTATATTGTATATTCAGTTTTATTTATGGGCATACATAGTTTCAATAATAGAGGATATCCACTGTAATTAGGAAAACAGTTAATTACTGAAACTTTATTAATTAACATATATATCTAATAAAAAAGATATAAGATAAATAATTATATTTTATTTTGTTTGAATCAATGAATGTTCTGATGAATTAAGAATTTTAAACTTTTATACAGACCCTTTGTTTTGTGAGAAAATATTTTAATAAAATATTCTTGAGACACTAATATTTTAAAGAAAAAAGTTCCTCTCTTTTGCAATTAAAAATGATTGATATATGAAAATTTGCATGCCTTTATTCTACAAAAACGCGCGATTTTAGACCTCCCCATAGACCTTTTTGAAGAAAATAAATCATTCAGGGCTTATATTTTTTCCAAGATTGATTGTCTGAAATAATTAAATGGTTGATTGTCCTAAAATAATGATATTCAAAGCATTATAACTCGGTTAGACTTATTACAGAAGATTGAAAATTTAGATTGCTAAGATAATTGACTATATAAAATTTAGACTTCATAATGGTTTTCAAAAGTATATTTATTGATTGAAATAAAATAAAATATTATTTACCACATTTAAATCTTTTTGTAGGTAAAACTGAATTTTACGAAGAATTAGAAAAATTTTTATCGAATAATCCTTGGAAATATTTCATAAATTATAATTAATTATTCTATGATACCTATAAAATTACATTACTGAAGGATTCGATTTTCTATAGTCATATTTTCAAAAAATTGCTTTTAGTAAAAAAAAAAAAAAAAAAAATCTTCGTATTCATTGAAGTTTTATTTGTGGAATTTCAAATTCAAATTTAAATCTCAAATTAAATTTCAAATTAAATCTTGCGGGAGCTGACATAAAGATTGGAGGGATGTATGTTACAATATACTGAATATCGTAACGCTTCTATAATAACATGTTTATATGACATCAAAATTAGAAGTTTAAAATATTTTGATGAAAAAATTACTAAGAGACCAAGGTGCATAAATATTTAATTAAAAATTTTAAAGAGCTTTACTCCAGTCAGACCAGCTGGTAGCGAAAGGTAGTGAATTCAAGTAAATGCAAGTTTTTTTTTTCCTTAACGTCTTTCTTTTACTTGTTTTATAACCACACTCATACAGATTATATGTGCTTTCTAAAAGTTGTAAGTCTTATAAAGTATTAGAATACAATCTTTAAATAAAGCTTCATTATACTGTAGCGAAATGGTATGATTGAGGATAGAACCTGGGACCTAGAGGTTCGCAGCCGAATAGCATGACCACAATACAAAAGTAATTGCTCAGGTAGCGTAGCTGTTAACTGGTTTATAAGCTTTCACCACAGACTCTCCCTCCAGTGAGTCGAACGATATGGCTGTTGAGTGGTGATGGATTAGCTGTTGATTCTAATGCACCTTTATCTGATGCTGCGGTTGCTGATGCTGCGTCAAGTGAGTAACGACTTTGGGTTATGGGGCCTTTTTGTGTTGCTGGTCGAGTGAGTCTGACGACTTTTGTTGCGGGTAGATGGCGCCACAACAGCTGTACGAAGGTTCATCGTCCGAGGTCGCCAATGTTGTGGATGGCGATGAGCGAGGATCACATCCGGGTCACCAATGTGACGAATTGGTATGAGTGAGGATAGAGCCTGGGACTTAGTGGTTCGCAACTGAGTAACATCACCACAATACAAAAGCAATTGCTCGGGTAGCGTAGCTGTTAACTGGCTTATAAGCTTTCACCACAATACTATTCTTCATTTCCTAAACATCTTAATGGCTTCCAAAGTATTTCTAATAGAAATTTGTGGTCGGGTTAGGCGTGTTCTTTCAACTACAGCAACTTAATACGAAGACATGATGAAATCTGAATTAATGCCAATGAATAACTAATTTCAAAAGAGCCTTGAGGATATCCCACTGTAACTGCAGTTCTCCCCAGTGGGAATTACGAGTAGAAGAGTAAGAAAACAGCCGGATAGATTAACATGTTGTCCTTTCAGCTGGATGTAAAGTGCAGGTTTAAGGGCAAGTTAGCTCCATCCAAATGAAGTGATATATTCCCAGCGGATTAATACAGTCGTGGTCGGTGATAGACCTTAGGACACCATCCATATATTCTATATTGATGACGTGATGGCCATCATTAAGTTTACTTCGAACACTGTGGAGGAGCTGGGTTAGTTCAATGTACATTGAATATAGGAAAAGAGTGTATTATAAAATCGAAAAATATTGAAAAAAATGCTCTGTGATTATATCATTCCATACCGTTTGTTTGGAATTCTTTTCTTTTTGTCAAGTGGGATAAGAGAGAAGAAAGTCTCAGATCATTTCTTACTGAAATGAGTTATTTTTTAAAAAAATATATTAATATGACAAAATTTAGAATGGTGCGTTTTCAATAAACACTATTGAATTTTTTATGGAGAGTCGGGTTTTTTTTAGAATAGAAATAGTTGAATTTAAATAATAGTGAAATCTTAGATGTTGAGCACGAGGAATATCTTTGAATACTGAATAATTTAGAGTAATCAGAATGAGTAGTCGTCTTCTGGCTGAATGGGTATGAAACTGATAAACGTTATTGAAATTCAAACTTGTCGGAATATTTGCCATCTTGATTGTTGAGAAAACATTGACTAAAAAGTTAGATGAGGATAAGTTAACAAAAACTGTCTACATTATTTTGTTTCTCGTCACGTACTCTTTTCTTTTGCTTATTTTCACTTTTGTACTTAGTTTTAAAAGAATTTAAGAATTATTTAAATAATTTATAAGCGGATTTGAGAATATATTAGGAAGCTAGGAGGGTCAAAGTAAATCTTTCAATTGGTAATAACCAATATTGTCCAACGATCTGACAATCCGGGAGACCTTTGTGTAAATGAGAGGGTACCGATCCACATTTTTGTCCTTTGGTAACTAACATATGACTGTTTTCTTTGTGTGTGTGCGTGTGTTTTCCTACAGGATAGTTCATTTCGTGGTGGCCCTACTTTTCCTGTTTGACTTCGGGTCGTGTGCTTAGATCTTGTATCATTACAATTCCTCTTTTTCGATCAAAGTAATATTATTAGTTCAGGATGTTGTATTGCCTGATCAAGTTGTTGTTATTTATGACACTTGTCATAGAGAAGCCCTCTGATAAGTCAGCGATTTAAGCTGAATTTATGGGCTGCAGTAGTTTCTGAGAGTAAAGGTCCTGAACACCCGAGGGCAGATGTCTGACTTCTAGCTCATACGAAGATGACACTCACACACTCGCTTGCATAACCCGATTTTTACAAGGGGGGGGGGGGCTCTTCCCTTACACGTAAAACACAGGGGAAGGCACAACATACCCAAACCAGGAGTTGAACCTGGGATGCCCAGATCACGGAAAAGACGCGCTACACCTAGGCCAGGATGCGGTGGCCTGGTGGTAAGGTCTCGGCTTCGGAACCGGAGGGTTTCAGGTTCGAGACCCGATTCCACCGAAGAACCGTCGTGTAAGGGGGTCAGTTGCACGTTAAATCCGTCATGACCAAACGTCCTCCCGCTGGTGTGGTGTGGTGTGGAGAGGGGGTGCCAGCTCAGGTGTCGTCCTCGTCATCTGACCGTGGTTCAAAATTACGAGGTCCGTCCCAAAATAGCCCTAGTGTTGCTTCAAAACGGGACGTTAATATAACCAAACCAAACCAAACTAGGCCAGGATGCCGGCTCTAACGAGGATGTAATGTGATCAATAACAAAACCAGGAATAGAATTTCATAGTAACTAATTTGGAATTAATAATTGACTATTTACAGTAGCCTAGCAAATTGCCTTCTACAATATGATAATTCTCCATCAAATTTACAAGCTTAGAGAATTTAGTCGTTTTCCAGAAAATTCAGACATGTAGATAATTACTTAAAAATGCTTTATAGAAAGTAAAAAGTTTTGTTTTTCTTTTCACTTTCTATAAATAAAATTTAAAAAATGAATTATTGTCTTTTGCTCTTTCTTTGTCATCATTTAATTTACCTTTTCGGACGAAGTCAAAACGTAGATAATACATAAGTGTTCTATAATACAAATGCTTCAATATGAATTACTTTTTAAATTTTATGTTGATTACGAATTTCATTGTTCTGTCTGACAACAGGAGACACTAAATAGTCTTCCATTATTTTAAATTTATACAATACTTCTATTCTTGCGTAGGTCAAGTCGATGATATTTGTCGTTTATTTTCTGTATAGGGATAAAGAAACAGAGGTAGAAATTATCTATAAGATTTTTTTTTGTTAATGGGTTAAAGAGCAACATTTAACAGATGAAAAAAGCACGTATAAATATTTTATCCAAAGCATAAGAATATGTTTTATCATTGCATGAGCTTCAATTTCATCCATCCGGCCGTTTTAGTTTTTAGGTACCGCACTTAGATGGACGTGAATGAACGAATAGATTTCCTATTGATAGATTTCAAGTAAATAGAAATATAAATATGTTTTTGAACTATCGTATTGAGAGACCGACGTGTAGACAAACACAATTCGCGGACTCAGAAAGGTTCAAAATGTGGGATTAATTAAATGATCAAAAATTTTTTTGATGAGTGCAATATTTTCTCATTTTGAATTAGATAAAGTAACAATCTATCAGAAAGAAAAGGAATTCGAATTTAGTTTTATGATTTTTTTTTCATTAACCTCTATGCTTCTGGACCGGTATCTTCTATTTCTGACATAGAACCCGAGGATTACATTTGAGATCACAACTATGTATGCTATTTGAATGGAAAATAACGCGTTCTTTCGTTTTATTTATCTTCGAAAGAGGATCGTTTTATTTATTGTTATTTTATAGCTAAAATATTTTAAAATATTCTATTTTATGCTATTTCTTCACTTGACGAAATATTTTCATCTTTCAGTATGATGGTGTACGCTTCTTCTGGAATCAAATCTAAGTGTTCGTTTTTTTTTTTTTTTTTTTTTTTTGTGTGTGTGTGTGTGTGTGTGTGTATGTGAGATTTTTATTATCTGTACACGTTCCAATTGCGCACATTTTTGGAAGAAGGAACTGAAAGGTTTTGAGTGAAGGAAGACAAGCTTATAAAAAGCAATTCCATTAAGCGTGGCCCCTTTCTCTTAGTGTTTTTTTATATAAATTGGTCGATATTTTTTCATAGATTTTTATTCACTGCTTATTAATTCATGCAATAAACTTGAGCGATAGTGTTGCACTGGCTAAATTTTCTGCTGTTTTAATATCTTTTAAGACCGAAGAAATCTACCTAGTTTCATTTCAAACTTGGGATAATAATTAGGTAAACTATTTTGTTTGTTCATACTTATTTTAATATGATAAATTTCGAAAAATAAATTTCGTTTGTTGAATTGAAGGCTAAAGTAATTTTTTAAATTTTTGTTATTGTTTAATAACATATGAACTTTAAGTTTTTAAAGTATCCATAAGTATTGTAGAGCCTCGTTAATCTGTCGGTAATAGTAATTTCTCTCTAGATCCTTGAATTTCTTATCAGCATTATGTTAAAGTATTGTCTAATTCAAGCGTTTCTTCGCTGTCAAATTTAAAGCTAAATTTAAAAAAAAAATTACTTCTCGTTAATTAGTGTAGTTTCAGCGACTGATTTAGCCATTTTGCGATACTAGGCAATAAATACATTACATTTTTTTTTAATTAAATGATTAATTTATTTCAAAACATTGTTAACTAAAATAAATTATTCACACATGAATAATTTCTTTTCAATTGCGCAGCTTTGTGAATTTTTATTTTTATTTTAACTTTTAAAATAAAGCAATGATATTCATGAAAAATTAACCTTGATTATTGGATTTCCTTGGGGCAAAAGAAGCATTTAATTATGAAGGATTTTAAATAATTTTTATTACATTTATTTGAAATTTATTATTTTAAAATACCTATCAAATGAAAAATAGCAATTAATATTTAATATTCCAATACGTTAAAAGTTAATTATACTTTGAACAACGGAAGTTTTATTAATGTATTGTACTTTTAAGATTTTTAAGCAATAAAATTTATATATTTTTCAAATTTATTTGATAACTAAGCTAACACCATTTTAATTGATCTTCCTATTTATAAAGACTATATATACTGCGTAGTTTCCGAAGTTTTTATTTTCTGTAATCATAAATGAGAATTTATTAATTTTAAACTTCAAGCGAGAACATACAATACTACGAGAATTGGTTGGAAGAAAAAAAATTTCAAGAATTTACCCTAACGATTCAAGATTACCCTAATTCGTAGCGTTACCTTGAAAACGCATTGCACATTTCATATAATTTATTTACCAAAAGATTTTACTCTTTACGGAGAATTTCCTTTTAGGAAGAAGTGACGAATAAGTTATTAATGTTTTCACTTAAAAAGACGTTATTAAATAGGTTAAGCTGTTAATTTCATATTTACTGAATTCTTGACTTATGTGCTAGTATCTGAAGTAATATATAATTTATTTGTACAAATTTAATACTACACTAATCGAAACTCCATTAGCAAAATTCCTGATTCTTTTATTTATTACTAGCCGCCTTTGGCGACCAGTCGGTTCGCTAGTATTACTGCTCGCTACAATTTTCAATTAAATATCTTAAGTAACTGGTCTCTTAATAGATTCTCAAACAAAACATTTTTAATCCTCAAATTTTGATAGTCATACCAAACTTATACTGTTGTTTTAGATCGTTTCGTTCAACTATATATATTTTGCTAATTTGTTGTCATTTCCGGTAAAACTACAACTTTAATTTAAAGTGAAAATGATGAAATTGCAATTAATATAAAGATATTTTTTAATAAAACCAAGCGTTTTATTTTATTTTTCATCTTTATTATTATTTATTAATTATTATTATTGAATAGGAGTATTGAAAACAGAATCACTCGGTATATAAGTCTTATGTTAACTACAAAGTATTTTTCATAATTTATGTAATATCTCAAAGAATAATTCAACAAAAATTTCTCAGATTCAGCATAAAATTCAGTTTTTAGTTTTTCTTTCAAAAGGATTGAAATGAAATAAATATTTGGTTCCGGTCTATAAATATATTTCAAAAAATTATGAAGTCTAAATTTAATGCAGTAAGGTATCATATTCTGAGAAATATTCTGGACACACCAAATTTTAAATAAATGAATGTTTCCATTTTCCACGTTCAACTAGGACTTATTTATGAAGTTTTGAATGTTAAAATTTAGAAAAACTCAACATTTTCATAATCGTAGGCCAATTAATCTTGAGAAACCTGCGCGCCGATTTTTTTTGAAACGATAGATGGAAAATCTAAAATTATCCTTTTATTGAATAGTGTTATTCAAATTTTCATAAATCAGTCAGTTTAAGTGATTTAGTTGATTGGACATTAATATTTTAAATAAAAAGAATTAGTGTTTCAAGAACATTTTGTTAATCGGGATTTCCACAGCAGAAGCTTTATGTAAAATCGAAAATTCGTTATTAGAGCATTTATTGAATCGAGTTACATAAACGATAATCATTTTCCATTTAGACCATTTTAGCAGATCTGTGTCTTACTAAAGGTTTACAAATTAGCTGTGTGGCTCTGATTTAAATGGATATTCTGTTCATATTAAACAAAACTTGCCTTAAAATAAAACTGATTTATTGGATTAATAATGTAGTGTAAAACATAATTTTTCTTGAATTTATTTTTTAGAAAAAATATTTCTTATTTGTTTCATTTCCTACAGACACGTGCCGAAAATTATATTTTTGAAGATTTCATGTCCAAAAAGATTTAATTTATTTTTAATTGGAGTTTTAATTTGGCAACACTTTGATGGCAACACTTGGAAAAAAAGCTAATTTTTTCCCATGAATTCGAAACGTGCTCGTGCAGCTTAAATTTTAATTTTTATTTTGTACGAAAAAAATTGTTGAAAAATATAGTTAAAATATTTCTTTAAAAATTCATTAAAAATAGAAATTTAATTTGAAGGTTGAAACATTGGTATCATTTGAAGAATAAACTTTTGATCTTTAACTTCATGTAAAAATCTTTTTTGTGCGGTAATATTTTCGGATGTTATAGCAGAAACACGCCAAAATTTCGCTTAATTAAAAAAAAAATTATAATTAAAAATTCGAAAAAATAATACCCAAGTGCACATCCCCGACCTCCAAGGTATACACGTGCCAAATTTAGTAGCTATAGGGTGAATGGTCTGGCCTGTAGAGCACACACACACACACACACACACACACATTGAGCTTTATTACAAGAATAGATGTACTTGTGATCATGCAAATGTGGCAGTAGCAGTTTGACCCAGTGACTACCGGTGTTTTTAAATCTTTACTGAGATTAAATGTTTGCAAATCAATTAAAATATTTCAAAATGAAGTGAACTGTTATATGCTGCCGAATAACAATGTAATTTTAATCTGTATAAAAGAATATATTATAAATCCACTAAAATCAAAGGTAGCAATAGAAAATAGATTTCCAGTCCTCAGCAATGGCACAGCAAATGTAAAGTTTTAAATTTGGGCTCCATTTAATGTTGAGAATTTTACGATATTAATTTGCAATTTTAATTTTGCATTGATTTGTATGACTCGCCCGATAGAAGAAAAAATATTAAGTTTCATTGCATAAATGTTGAACCATTTATAACATTACAGGGCATGTATGTTTTGAATGAGAAAGGGCTCTAATTATTTACTGAAATAAGTGTTCGCATACAAGGAAAGGCTCCAATCTTTTCTTTATGTATTCGATTGATAACTGCATATCAAATATTTTTTGGATATATTGAAAGAGAACTGAGATCGAGACAGGGTTCAATTACACGATCTAGCAGTGAAATAGACTATCCAGGGGCCGTTAACTTTTGAATTAAGTCCTTTCCTTTATATAATCAACTGTAATAAAATCGATGGATTTCTGGAGCTGCCCCTGGAATAGCCGTATGAACTAACAGCCTGTTAGCGGTTTTTTCTGTTCTCATATTAGAACTATTAGGAACTATTTCGTGGTTCAATTTTCAACTGTTGTATAAATTTGTATGTAATATTAACCTAGATGAGAACAAGTTGTTTTTGTGTACATGTATATGGCTGTAAATAAGAGAATTGTTTTGTTACGATACTCTTTTTTTTGATCAGTCAAGATCAAGGTATTACAGTAGCAAAAAGTTGAAATCCGCCGTTATATCACTGCTCGAAAGATGGGAAAAGATATAATTACCTGGGGTAATTATTTCGAATAAGACTAAATAAATAAGTTTTATCTCTATGTATTCTGTGATAAAAGAAATAGCTTTAAAAACTTTTGAACGCAATATTTGCCAGAATTTTATCTACAATCATCACGGTTCTACAACCAATCAGTGTTTTTTTTCAAAACAAGAATATTTTAAATATCGCTAGTCTAGAGATAACCATACAAATTTCTCTGGTTTACTGGCTTGTCACTTTTTAACCTGTTAAAAAATAGTTCTACCATTTCTAATATCTTCCCAATTCTTAATATGTATTTTTTTCTTTTCAGCTCTTTTATCCCGCAAGCACTTTGAAGCATTCAGTTCTGTACTTTTGCTCAAAGCACTTAAAACTATGCAATTTATAAAAAGCCATTCTTCCCTGCTGTCCGTTCAGAATGCAAAACTGGATGCAAGTTGATTGCCAGATGATGCTGTCGTTTATCGATGTAACCAAACATCTTATGAATGTCTTCATTCACGTTGAACTATATCAAGTAAGACCATATAATTTTGTAACGTCTGCCAATAGAACTTTTTCTGGAATATTTTAAAATTATTTGAACTAAGGTAGGACTAAATCCAAATGTTTTATAGACACATTTGTGAGTTTCAAAATAACTAAAACCGTGTTTGGACTCTTGGAAATAACGAGAACGTAAATAAAAATGGAGAATATTCACGGATAAAGAATGAATTCCTTTAGAAATGATAGGCAAACATTTTTCTTATTAAGAAAATCGCTTCGTGGATATTCCCAAATGAATTTTAATCTCACTATAGACTGCAGTATGATTAAATTTTCCATTTCTTAGAGGGAAGAAAGTTACTGACGCTTCATTACTTCATCCTTTTAATTTGAGTTTACTAGTTTTAATTAAGCTTGATAGTTTATTGTTTTAATTAAGCTTGATAGT
>JAPMOR010099109.1:210945-237185 GCA_026543865.1 Argiope aurantia
AACTTCATCGTTTGGCAAGTTGAAAGTTTAAAGTAATAGATGAATAGAATGTGGTATTTATTGAAAAACTTGATTGTGGGGCAATCTTTCCGAAAGTACAGGAACAGTAGCAAGATTAAAAAGAAACTTTCTATTCTAAATCGCCTAGGTAGTGAATTACTAAATTTGCAGTACTGGATTATGGCTATACGGAACTTTCATATCGGGAGACATTACCAGGATAACTAATTTCAGTTTCTGACAATACATTTAAAGAAAATGAGCGATGAAACATAATGTGTCCCTATATCTTTTCTGCCAAATAAAACGAAATTCTTCGATTATTCGAATATAACCTTTATCTACTAGGTGACTGTTTCGAAGAAACATAAATTTGTTGATATATGCGGATTTTCATCTTTGATTCGCACTTTTTGATGTTCCAAAACTGTTTCATGGATGTAACAACTTGTTTTTCTCACTAAAATATTGATATTTATTTTTAACTATTCGGATCCTTAAAATTTTAAAATTGCATATTTGTCTGGTAAATGCTGGAAAGATTCTTTTGCATCCCTTTTGAATTTAAGACGTCAAATTTATTATCTGATCCTTGAAAATTGTTGTGCTTGCCAAATGAAATACTACTTCGATTTGGACTCATTTTCCACGATTTTATTTTTGAACTTTTTTCAAGTCTGTGAAATTGGGTCACTTTAGAATTTGTACAAACACTAAAGGGAGTTTTTGTATTCTTTCTTCAGAAACATAGACATTTGCTTACAATTTTTGGATCGTTAGAAATGTAAAGGTGCGTATTAAATTGTACGATGTGCCCTGGGAAATTTCCATCTTCCGATATTTATCGTTGAATGACTTTGAATTTTTCCTAATATTCTTTTTCGATTACTAGACACCAAATATAGATGCAAACGAAGAGTTTCATACTTTGAGTTTGTATTTTAAAACCCATTTCCCTAAATTTCCATTCATTATAAAAACTTGAAACTGCAAAATTCAGCAACTATTTATCATAGAATTTTAATTGCTAAAGATTACAAAAATGGCTGTTCGGAATTTGAGCACTGATTGTTTCGCATTATAAATAATAAAGCATTTCTGGATTGTCGGTCATTTTGAACGTGAATGGGAAGAATTTTTTCCTTTTAGCTGTTTGTCATGGATTAAATTATAAGTTGCCATCTTTTTCCAATCTCTTTAACGAATCCTAATTGCAATTTATCGGTATTTTACCTCTTCGAATGAATTTTTCTGGTTATACTTCAAGAAATGTAAAATGAAGTAACATATTGACTAGCATTTTCAATTTAAAGTAATGCTAAGTACAAAATATACGCCATCTGTTCAGAAATTTCATGATTATACAAAATTAATCTTTATTAGTAGTTCGTATAAAATCTAATCTGTATTTAATATACCGATAGTTTTGTGCATGGGGTTATGTTCAAAATAAAATTGGTGATAACAAATTACAGCGATATGGATTTTTGTCACCTAATGGATTCAAATTAGAAAAGCAGTTTCATTTTAAATATTTTAATTGATTTTGCAACTGGGAATTGAGATAGCTAATTTTTCGTAAAAGAAATTTCTTAGGAATTTCCTAAAATATTTTGATGCGTGTTACATTTATAATCGGAACTTTTATCGTAATTTTGGAGAACTTTAAAATGAAAGATTACTAATATTTAAAACTCATTTTTCATTAACCGCCCAAGTGTTGTCTAATGCACACAAGAATATGTGGGTGAATATTTCCCAAGAATTTGCCATTCACAAGACGAATGCATTTTTTTATTCATGGAATTTTAAAGCACAATTTCTTTATAAAAGAGTTGATAAATTTCAGGGTATTAATTAACTTTTGACAATTTGTAGAATGAAATATGAATGTCAATTTATACCTTCCTTCTATGCCTATTTACGGAATGTGCATGCTTGAATTATATGTAAATAAAGTTAAAATACTTATGCGATGCTCCTGGCATAAAGCATCATATAGAATATTAGAAATACATTAGAATTTTTGTTTCCTGAATTTATTCTGACTTAATCAAAAGTGATTGGGCATGACAGGCATCAATATTATGGATATGAATTTATCACTAAATTTTCAGTTTCAAAAATCAGTAGCGTTAGATATAACATTCAGTAACGAAATGATTAACTTCATTTTAATAAACTAAAATTAATTTTGCAACATCTATAGAATGGGTTTGATTGCGAATTGTATGTGATATATTCAATTTATTTAAAGAACTAAAATGCTTTGCAGTTCTTGTGCGTGGTAATTTGAATGATTATTTTCCTGATATTTCAGCTAACACATTTCTCCTTTTTAAAATTGTTTTTAATCTCGCAAATGTTTTTAAGTGCATTATAACCGTGTGTGGGATTTTCTGAATAAGACGAACATTCAGTAGAAACGCGTCGTTATATTAGTATTCCCAGATTATGTGGTCTTGCTTGATGTAACTGAAGGAATTGCTCTTGAATCGTTGGAGACAGAAGAAACAGAATATGGTAAAAAGTACTGGAAGTTTTCAAAGGAAATGAAAAGCCAAGCATAGAACTTCAATTATCTGCAATGTTTAACTACATGTGAAGGTATGTATAGCAATTAACAATATACTTAGCATTCTATATTTCCTTAAAAATTTGTATTTGTGACATAGCTGCAGAATTAGTTGTTATTTTGCTCCTTTACATTTAGCAAATATCAACCCGTTCGACGCGAAGACAAAATATACCATATAAGGCGAGTGAAATCGCATAAACTTTCAAATCGAATCTCGTATGTTTCTTGCAAGTCAGCATAGCACATTGGAATATACACACGTTACTAAAGACTGACTCGTTATAAAAATAAGCAATTTTTTAATAATCCGTAGCAAGAAATAAGTTTTCTGACGGAAGATGAATATGGCTTTTCTTGCAGTTTACAATTAAACGGCGATGATGTTTTCAATTGTATTTTTGGATTTTGTATATTCTTCTTTGATCGTCGAACTCTACAAAAGGATACAATTAACGATATTGTAACTGTGCATACTTTGAAAATATTTCTATTAATCTGGGAGGGGATTAAAGCTGTTGATTTTCGAATCTGCAATCGCAATCTTGCTTTCATTGACAATCCTTCATTCAGGCTTGTTGCAATTATTCTGTCATAAATCGTCAACTCCCTTTCGAAAAATATGGCTACCTTGGCAAAGTAAACTTTTGTAGTTTCCGAGCAAGACCCCAGATTAATTTAGTAATGTAAACGATTGAAATGGTTTAATTTGCTCAACTATTTTCTTTTGTAGTCTAAATCTTCCGTTTCGAAAAACACTTATTCTTTGCATTCTCGATTGCATCAGTAGAATAATTTAAATGCTCGCGAATTATTCAAATTTTGTATCGAATTGCAGCGTTTTAGAATGATTCAATGTTATAAGCTTGTGAAATAATTCATTGCTTGATAAAAGGGCACGAAAGTTGATTTAAACGCAAACAGAAACATATTATTCAAAAATCATAATAAACTTGTATAGATCAAAACGATAAAGTGTGCGCAGGATTTGGAACTTGCAGCTACAAATACCGGTGGTTATCGTAGATTTTTTTTTGATTTGATTGTTTTTTTTTTTTATGGCGCAAGGGCCAATACTGGCCAAACTGTCAAACTCGATCATAAGTTTTATATCAATTGTTTGAGTATTAAAGACTTGTTTTTTATGTGTATTATTCCCTCTACTGCCAAAAAATTGGCTTTTACATTCTATCACTTCGAAACTTCGATTTAATCTTGCATAATACCTTAAGAATTTCTTACAGCATTCTCTTTTGTAGTATTTCAGCTCACAAACGAAAACTTTAACTGTAATTTTGTTGACATTAATGGTTTTTCTTTTGTTTCTTTCAAACATTGAAATTAAAGATCATTACATGAGTAATGAAGATCCTTCACTTCATGGTTTTTGACAGATAAATGTCAAGGTTGTTAATTTCATCTGGAATTGCAGATGTTGGATCAGTACGGTAAAGGAGGAAGTCAACTGTGTGGAGAATAATCATGATGCCATTCTTCACCAATGGAATTATTACAATCTCAATTTTAGGCCCGTCTTCGGTTGGGACCAACTGTCCTGGGGCACAGGAAATATTTTCTCTTTAATATTAAACTTCAAGTAATAAAAAGAAAAGTATGGTAAGTACTAGAATCTTAATTCTAATTAGATTGAGTTTGGAAACGATGGTATATGGCATTAATCATTGTAAGGTGTTAATCGATGGCGATAGTAACTATAACATATTTGAAATGGTAAATGATTCATCGGAAGATTTCAAATAAAGCTTAATAGCATCGTAAATGCGGTTAGAAAAAATTATTTTCAATGCTCATTAAACATTTTTTTTCTTGTAAATTATTTGATTTTCCATGGAAAACGGAGTAAATTTAGTGAGGCATTTGCACATATTTTACACTTCAAAAAGTAGATTTCTATTTTAAGTCAGATTGTTAAAATCGAAGGCAAATAAATATATTTGTTTTCTTGAAGCTCGTGAAATGCTTGTTTATTTTGGATTATTATATTACACATTTTCCCGAAGAACAGCACAGGTTGAAACGACTTACATTGGGTAATATACGCTGTTATGTGTGCTATGTTAAATTTGACACCATAATTATTAACCAATCCGTCCAACTGATAATGCATGATCATTCTTATTTGAGTTTTGAATCATTTTTTAGTTTTGATACTAATGCGTTGAGTTAAGGTTCTGAATCTCAAATCTAGAATTCGGGGATACTGTTTACGATATGCGAAATTGTTAGCTGTGAAGTACACGAATGGTTTTCATTTATTGTCTAAAGGATTCACAATATAGTACTAGATAATCTTGCTTATTGCAAGAAAAATTAATGTTTATTCTTCGGTTCGCTTAAAACTGGTGATGTCCTACTAATACAACTTTCCTTAATTTTTTTTTCTAGATCTTGATACTCGATGATGGTATTAAGTTCAACCTTTGGTACATCGTCTAAACCGGAAAGAGAAATATACATTCAGTTTTCACTCAACATTTCCCTCAATTTCCAAGTAAGATACAAAACATTATAAGAAGCCAGCTAACACCTGTAATTGTTGAATAATATTTCATTTTTGTAGACTTGTTTGAGTTTCGATTATCAAAATATACAAGCGATGTCGCACAATTGTGTATTTTAAAACGAGTCGGATTTTTTTTTTATTTTTTTTTATTAGCATGCTTACTTGCGATTGTGTGAACTAAAATTATTGTTGGAATGCTTATTGATTTAATTTGGATATAAATTTACATTCGGGGGAAATCTAACTTGGTCATGAAACCTTATTTACAGACAGCGGGAAAACGCGTTTTAAAATGTGATAGCAAAGGTGTTTACCTGTATCTTGTATTTTCTTTCAAAGCGAAACAGATGCTATATCATCTGTAGATTTTTTTTTCTCCTTGTCTTCCTTCCTCACGCATAGGCTTCTTGTGTACAGCCGACCACCCCGCCACCACTGAACGAGGCAGTATCGACAGGATTTGTTGTGACCACTTGTTATCTTTAACATAATCTATCCATATTATTGACAAATTCTACATACTGACATCCTCTTCGAAGCGGTTGGCACCAAGCCACTGGTGGTCAACCTCTGACCTTCCTCCTCATCTTCCCCTACATTTGTCATTCTGTTCTAAATGTAGCAGGTGAACATTTTGAGAATTTTCTCAAAACTGTCTGTATTCCTCAAAATGTGTGTGCCACAACATAAGAAAGGCAAACACTTCTAAACTTGAAAATTTGACAGTTTTTTTTCCAAATATTTTTAAACATGTCCTTCAGTATTTTAAGATTTTCTGGCACCATTAGTACTAAGCTTAAGTCGTTATTTTAACTCCTGGGCTATCAGGATTTAACTTTTATCTATTCTTTTCAACGTTCTGCGCATAGGATTGCTGTAAATGGTACCTTTTTACCTTCAGAAGTGGACTTCCGGCTAAGCAGCATAGTTGAAAAGTGGCTGCAAGAAAATCGCTATTTTCCTACGTGACAAGTTCATCAAAAATACAATTTCTTTGAATTACAAAATATTAATTCATTACTTCCACTTAACTTTAATATATAATGATCCGAATAGTCATCGTCCAATGTATGTTTCAGTAATATTGTTTACAGACGATGATGCCATATAAACGTAGAAAAATAATTTTCACATTGTTAACAACTTTAAAAAATCAGTATGTTGTTTTTAAGTTAGAAATATCCTGGGATATGAAACTAAATTGGCAATTAAAAAAAAGGCTTCATAATACATTTGTCTAGACCACAAACTGTCCGAATCCGCTATTGTTCGTGCTGTATAATATTACTCCCTTGTTCTATTGTATCGCAGTTTGAATGATGCATAAGCATTTTGGTGATAAAGGGAGATAAGAATAAGTAATTACTCAAGTGGTATGTCGGAATAATAAATACAAACCCACATTTGCATCTCTGTTGGAAAGATCTTAAGATTTAAAGCTCTATCTAATGATAAGATGCAAGATTTTAAGAAGTCTTATTAATTTACATTTTAACAGTTTGTAAATTCCTAAAATCGGAAATGTAATTATTTATGAATTTTTTGTTTTTTTACTTTACATGGATTTTCATATCACGAATTAAAATAACTAGCAATTTATTTACTGGGAATTTAAATGTTTTAAATATTCTCTGCAATTATCCTTATTAAATATCTAATAATAATTAAATCTAATTTTAGCAATTTTTAAAATGGATTCTTTAGATAATTTAAATCTTAAAAATACCCATTCATGGCATCCATTGCCATCTAGTTTTATATCAGTTTAGACATCTAAATCTTAATCCTCTAAAAGATTAAAATGTCAATTTACCCAAAATATTTAAATGCTTTAAATAAGATTAACAGTTTTATATTTCGGCCTGTTTTCTTTACATCTAAGGATACTGATTGGTTCGACCGGCCAACCAATCAGGATCCATACAACATTCGCAAGCATTATTTGATTATCATGTCTGATCAACATGGTGATCGATATGCTTCTAAAAAAAATAACGGTTCTCTAAAACATTTTTTGTTTTTAATTTGATTATACATAAAACGTCTACTTTTTCAAAAACAAAAATTATGTATGGATGCGGTGAACGACAATGAAATATATAGTTCATTTATTTTTCGCACTTTTTAATTTTCAATATTTATTATGATAGAATTTTGTAATCGATTTCCCCTCGTCTCTTGAAGTGTTTGAGTATTGAAAATTTGTCAGGCATCTCGTCAGCAGTCTGTTTCGTGCCATAGTGTGGAGTTGGTAGTACATTTGTGAAAAAGTCAACTGTTCAGGATATTTATAATAATAAATGGTTAAAAGTGATTAAGTAAAAATATTAATATATTAAGTACTATACATTAATTAAGAAACGAAATGTTTACTAGTATATTTTTCTTACTAATGTAAAGTTTAAAAAAAAATTTTTTAGTGTTGATTCACGCTCAGATTGTTTCGACTGTTATACAATCAATTATGTATTCATTTACTAATGAAATGTACTTGATACAGTAGATGTTTATGTTCCTTTTCCTCTTTACAACATGTATTCTGGAGCCAATTATCTTATGATTATCTTATCTTATGACATTCAATGATCTACCTATAAATATAAATGTTTAGATGTGTGCAGTTAAAATAAGGCATTTATTTAGAAGAAAAAGAAAGCAGTGATTTGATATAATTTGAAAGAGTGATATATTTATGCTTTATATATCATGCCTTTATTCTTGTAAAGTTCATTCTTGACTAATTATATATTTTTGTATAGTAGCCTGTGATTTAAGTGTTTGTATTTTAATGATATCTAGAAATGAGCGAGCTTGTATAATAGCTCAAGCGTAATAGAATGAAACTCAATGTTTTTTTACTGGATTATGTGTAAGTGTTGATATCGTAGTACGTCAAAAAATGTTTGAAACTCTTTATGAGAGTTCTTTTCTCGGGTATATTAAATTTGTAAATGTTTTTACGCAAGTTTACTGTGTCAAAAGTCTTAAGCAAAAATCGTTTGAACTAGTCTGTTTTGAAAATCTTATTGGTTCATTGTTTTCAAATGTATTGCCAAATACTCAAATGTGTTGCCAATTGGATTTCTTTAAATGATTATCTTGTTATGTCTTTAGGAAAATGTTTTACTTCAACTACTGTCCGATTCTTTCTTTAAATCAAATGTAAAGATATCTTGATAATACTTTATCACCTGTACAGAATATTCGTTTCAAATTATACATGTATATAGTACAGTTCCAAATTCTATGACCTTTAAACTGTGTTTCAATATCTGTACAATTAACTTGTCAATAAAATATTATAGTTCAAAATATCGTTGTATATAATTTTTTAGTAATCGGCACGTTTCATTATTTGACATCTGAAATTAAGTCGCTTGACAAATTTGCTTGTATTAAAGACGTCTCTAGAAAAATTTCTTAAATTTGCACCACTAATTTTTTTTTTCTAGCTCGATTTTTCTACCTCGATGAAACCGGGAAATTGGAATAATTGGAAAATAGTTCCTAACTTTCTTTTAATCAACAAATTTCGATAATATTTAGAATGCTTAAGCATTTTTCGTCGGTATAAGTTAAATATCACCTGAAAATTAAGTCAGACTTGAAATAAATTTCTAAAGATTTGTGAGTAATCTTTATTGGAAAATGCAGTACATAAAGTTGCAGGAAAGATCGTATAGTCGAAAGCACAACAGGAGGTCCGTAACTTCAGAGACTACTAGATTTAATTTGCATTCTTAAGTTAAAGGAATTGGGATTTTTGCATTCTTAAGGATAAGGGTTAATACGATTTAATTTCTATTAATAAGTATTTTTGGGGTAATAGGATCGACTTGCAACTACCATGTGCTTGAATTTATTGAAATGAAAACAAGTATAATTTAAATTTCGGAATTTTATTCTTGGAATCTTTCATGATTTTAATCTCGCTTCCAAATCACTGTTAATAAAACATTCTGTAGTTTAACTCGTAAATCAGCAATTCCGTTTAACTTTGTTAGAATATTTAACAAATTAACAATTATTAGTAATTTTTTTACCATACTTAATACTGTTATACTTGTAAAATTTAATACTTTAAATATTTAAGTATTAAATTTTAATACCCAGCATTTAATAACCCCCCCCCCCAGCATTAAGCCCGTGATTTGCTTGCAAACAATTCTCTCAAAAGGCGGACCCGTGTTTTTTCGGTTGCCGATTATTCTCTTCCAGACGTCAAGCGGTGTGACAATGAGAAGGGAATGTGTGTTACAGGTGGAGGTCTTTCTACTCGTACTCTTTAAGGCATCTTAAAGTTCTGAGCGGTTACTTTTGAGGTTTTGAGAATAAATGCGTATCCAAAACGCGTCTTAAATAACGATTATGAAATCGAACGTAAGAAAACTATCTAGCACGCACGCATATGCCTATAATTACTATTGATCTTATCTGTAGTATTTAACTACTTTCTTACTCTAGAAAATTTTAAATCTGAAAATAAAAGAAAATATGAAATAAAGAAAATTGACGACTTTGTTTTATAGTGCTTTCATTTGAGGATACTCAAATTTAATTTGCCTATGGAATTTATGACTGAAAATGAAACATTCATACAATATTTACTGAAAATATAAGCACCGTTATAATTTTAATAAAATCATTTTTCTTAGTTTTCTTTAGTTAATATATTTTAAAAAATGGGTGATCTACAAGAACTTTCGAAGAGTTTTATTTTGAAAAAATTCACTGATTATAATAAATCATATTTTTATAACGTAATTTTGTATATGCAAAACTGAATGTTTAATTATTTAAACCTTATGCAATTTCACTCTCCTATGCGAATTCACACAAAATTTAGAACAAATGTTCCTTAGCGCTTGGAAAGTTTAACTATCCTATTAAATAGTTTCTACAAATCTTTAAAGACATATATATTTCCCGCCCTCCCCAATCTAAAATTATATATATATTTTCGCCATAATTTCTGGTCAAATCTCTGCACTGAATTTTTTTTACACCAAGCTAAAATTAAATTTAAAAAAAGCTAAGTACTGTAGTGACATCAATTTTATTGTTTTGCTATTTTTGTCTGCTTTTTCAATAACTTTCTAAAAGAAAATGTAAAATTTTTTTTATCGGTCTTTTTTTTTCCCTCGAAATATTAACCTTCTTTCACTGCTTAATCTAGTGTATCATCCGCGCCCTTCTGTTAATGTTAAATTGGTTTCTACCGACACGTTTCATGAGAAAAGTATAAGCAAGAATTTCAATATTATAGCAGTTGCATTACTATTTCCTCTGTTGGATAATAGATGGCGATACCTGATTAGATACGCATCCCATAGTGCATTGTGATTGTTATTAGAATGAGACGAGATGCTGTCTTTTAAGGTCTGCGTGCATTAATGTCTTGTCTTGACTTTCGTGCTTGTGTTTATTTTGTGTGAAATGCGATCATTAAAGAAACGTTTCCGAAAACATACGTCCTCTTGCTTCCACTGTACGGATCATAATAATCTTCATTCCACCACACTATATATTTTGAAGTCATAAAAACACGTCTTTTTAAATTGTGTTTTTATATTTCTTTAACTGCTTGATTCAACTCTATTTGATTAGTTAGACTTTAAATTTTTTAATGCAAGCTGGCATTTCATCCGCCTTTTTTTTAATGTTTTTACATTCTTATACACGTAATATAAAGAAAGTAATCTCTAAAAAAAAATTAGAACTCGAGATTTTAGAGAATCTTGAAATTTTAAATTTTCCCGAGTTCAAACTCAATTAAAAAAAAAAATATCTATACACCTGTTTGTCTGTAACAAAGGTAACTTAAAAACGATTTGAGTTAGACGTATGGTATTTGGTATATGATCTTTATACTACATTTGTAGATTTCTATATAATTTTCTGCAATATCTGCTCAGAAAAAATATGTCTAGCTGCTTGAATGAAAGTTAACACTGTAATTACAAAACGAAGAGAACTAGACGGATAAAATTTGGTCACACGGGATTGTAAAACTTGCGCTCAGTCGCATTTGCGCTAATTATTAAATAATGTCATTTGCGCTTGTATTGTAGGTTTATTGGGATTTAATCGCCTTTGGCAGGAAAACTTGGCGTGCATCTAGAGGGACTAAACAGAACGCACATTTCTCGCATTGATAATGATTGCTGATTGAGGGTTCTTTTCCTTGAAATATTCACCTTTTTTCTCACAGTAAAACTGATAAGTTCTCTTTAAGAATGCTAAAAACAATTTTGAAAGTTTATTTTAGATTAGGTGCTCGACGTGTTTGCTTTTTTTTTCCTCCGTTATTTTGATCTGATTTTAAATATGAATAAAAGTACTGAAGCTCCTTTTTGAAGCATCAAAAGGAAAGCCATCAGCTGTGTATAATGGATATCAATATCGGCAATATCGCTGTAGCCTTGAAAATGTGGTAACATGGCGCTACATTAACGAAAAGTCCGGAAAGTGTAAAGGGCTGCTGAAAACAAAATACAACTGCTTTCTCTCTGAAATGCCTCATTCTTGTAAGTCGGATGAAGCTCAAATCGACGTCAAGAAACATTTAGTAAAAATTAAAAGGAGAGTTCGAGATTATCAAGCAAAGTCTCATTATCATCAATATTCGAATTTTTAACAATGAAAATAAAATAATTATTATATTTATAACCTTTCCTTTCGAACTACTTGATTTATTTGGGTATTATGCTTTGCAAAGTTATAATTTAAACTAAATATTGAAAAATGCATTTACTACCCTCACTGTAATATAATCATAAAGAATTTGAAATAATCTTTGAAAAATTGGCACTAAAAACTATAGATATATCAAATTTTAGACAAATAAACTTCTATAATAATTGTTGTAGATATAAAAGTATCAAAAAGTTTTAATATTAAGTTTCCAATACATCATTTTAATAGGAGTAAAATTGTCTTAACGTTTATTTAATCATTTAAAGGGCCATTTTTTTCTAGTCGTATTATGTTAAAATATTTTTAGGTTTGAAATTAGAATAAGAAAAGGGATTCATTTAGCTTATTAGATAAATTTAATTTGATTAATTAATTTTGTTAATAATTAAGTAACAAATTAAGACACATCATTTTGTGAGCGATAAAGAACGGAAGCATCCAAGTTTCTGTCTTTCTAAAAAAATTTGTCAGAACTTATGCCAACCTACATAATTTCATACAAAGATTGATAAATTTGGTGGGAAGCATACTTCTCACGGCCCTAGAACGGGTTAAATCAGATTCCTAATGGAAAAAAATAGAAGTAAAAATAATGTACATGAGTGGATTACTTTGATCATGGGATTCAGTCAATTTTTTGCCAGTTTTAAACTATTGAATGCTAAATTTTTTGTTACTTAAAAAAAATATTGACATATACAAAGTTTAAAAAAAATACTGACAGTTAGAGCTTCTATTATGTGGAAAGTCAATTTGATATTTAAAAAAGTAGCATTAAGTGGCAAAATAAACTTTTTTCTTTTATAGAACAATTCTTTGTTATGAAGAATGATATATATTTGCAGCAGATAAATAATAGATTTCAAGAGTTAAGCCTTTTTTATGCAATACATTAGTCGGGGGGGGGGGGGGAACCACCCCTTCCTTTGTTTATTTCAACACATTTTTGTCAAATATTCTTTTTAAAAAATATTTTAAATCATGTGAATTCTATTTACATAATCAATACTGCTTTTATATAGAGAAATGTCTTATGATGTCTGATAGAGAATGCATATTTTACAAAAAAGATAAAGAAAATAGATGTCTAAAGAGGACATTTTCGCATACGACATTTGAAAATTATATATTATATATGGCAAACCAGTGGTACGCGTGTCATTGATGGCACGCGACACAATATTTTGGGCACGTTGCCGATCAAAACTGTTTGCATTTTAGTTCAAAATAATAAAGTTCACTATGAAGTATTTCGAACAAACGTGAATGCTTCCATTTCATTTAAAAAAAGGGCACACATATTTGTACTGCTGTTAAAAATTCGCTTGTTGAGAAAGAAACTGATTTGAAAAGAATTGTTTCAGCAACTGATGATGCTCCAAATATTGGGGGCAAAAGAAATGGTTTCATTAGTTATTTCAAATAGAGGTAGAACATTTCGTTCTTGAATTATTCACCGACAAGCCTTGTCCTCTAAAAGTGATTTAATAACTCTTGATAATGTAATGGCGTTAGTCACAAAAATAGTCAACTTCATATCGCCGCTGGCTTTAAATAAGCGAAAGTTTGAGACTTTGTTGGAAGAAGTCAACTCGGTGTATAATGGGTTACTAATGTATAATAATGTTCTCTGGTTGAGCCGCGGGAACGTACTTCAAAGGTTTGTTGACTGCTTGGAAGAAATCAGATTGTTTCTACAAAATGATGGGGAAATTGAACAATACACACAATTGTTGAATGTTATGTGGCTCTCAAAATTGATGTTTTTTACAGACATGTTCAAGACATATGTTTACAGATATGTTTTTTTACAGCTTTATGTTCAAAGAATTGAAAGAAAAGCTTCAAGGCTCAAATAAAACAATCATCGTCATGATGGATCTGATTCGCGCTTTTGACGCTGGACTGCATATTTTCAAGAACGATATTGCAAGAAACTACAACTACTTCCTAAATTAAAAAAAATAATATTTAGATGCACATAAGAAACTAGACGAAGAAAGAATTCTTGAAGAATTTATTTCCATAGTTGATTCTGAAATCAAGGAATTTTCAGCGAGATTTTCTCAGTTCAAAGAATTATCGGAAACGCTCAAGTTTATTATGTACTCTGGTGTGACTTCATTTGATAAACTGACCCAATTCGATTAGTTGGAAATTGAAGAATTTGAAATGCAACTGATTGAATTCCAGTCTAGTTCAATATGGATTAAAAAATTTATTGACACAAGTAAAATGTTGGAATTGATTGAAACAAAAAGATTAACAAGCAATATAAGTAAAAATGCAAGTAACGAAATTTTGGAAACATGGAATTAGATTCCAGACACGTTTAACTGTTTGGAGAAGCTGGCCCATGCTGTTTTAACAATATTTTCATCTGCCTGTGCCTGAGAGTCACTGTTTTCAGAGATGAATAACATTAAAGACTCTCATAGAAACTATTTGGCAGATACTCCGATTCAGCATGCATTCTACTAAAAGTAATATCTTACACTCCTAATATCAGTTATTTGTCATCTAATCTGCAACAATAAAAGTCATACTAATGTTACTTTGATTTGAGTTACATGTACAACTAAAACCTTTACTACTATACATTGCAAAATGTATTTTTTCGTCGTAAATAAAGAGGCAGTCTTTAGTTTCATTATTTTCCCAATAATCACAAATCTAAATTATTTGACGACACATCTATACATCATTAAACATTTCTTTAGAAAAAAATGGCACGTTGATCCGTAAAGGTGCACCACCCCTGGAATAGGCTGTTTAATACGTAAGTAATTGAATTTTTTTGTCTATGACAAGACTTAAGTTTTGGCTTCAAATTCAGGTTTCAGTGACACAACTATATAAATTAACAAAAAAAAAATCCAATGTAATTGGGCAATAAATAGAATGATTAGCGCGTCCGCACAATTATCCTTCCATAGATTTTGTTTCCTTCGCAATTATATTTGTTGCATTAAGAAGAAAATTAGCTTGTTGTTGCTTACTTTAAAAGGAGTATTTTTAAAATAGCAGAGATAAGGATAGTTTGTCACATTTGAATCATATAAATAGTTTTTAATGAAAATTGACTGAAAACTTCAATAAAGCAAAAGCAGTAAATTTTTTTGTAGTTTATTTGCCTTCTATACTTATAATAAAGCTCAATGTGTGTGTGTGTGTGTGTGTGTTGGCGCTCTACAGACCAGACCATTCAACCTACAGCTACCAAATTTGGCACGTGTATACCTTGGAGGCCGGGAATGTGCACCTGGGGGTTATTTTTTCGAATTTTTAACTAGAATTTTATTTATTTAAAAATTAATCGAAATTTTGGCGTGTTTCTGCTATAACTGCCGAAAATATTACCGCACAAAAAAGATTTTTACATGAAGTTAAAGATAAAAAATTTATCTTTTAAATGATACTACTGTTTTAATCTTAAAATTAAATTTCTATTTTTAATGAACTTTTAAATAAATATTTTAACTATTTTTTTCGTCAAAAATAAAAATGAGGATTAAGCACGTTTCGCATTCATGAGAAAAAAATAGCTTTTTTCAAAGTGTTGCCATCACATTAATTAAAGCTCTAACTGAAAATAAATTAAATCTTTTTGGAAATGAAATCTGCAAAAATATAATTTAAAAAATAATATGAAATATTATTTTTTCTAAAAAATAAATTCAAGAAAAATTATTTTATGATCTTTTACACTCTCTATACAGGGTGTTTATTCAGTCCCGGATCCATTTTGATATTTAATGACTCATAAAATAATGAAGATGTAAACAAACTTATGGCATTTATTGATGGAATAACTCATATATTTTCCTTTTCAGGTTTGAATATTTTTACTTTTGTAAATATCGTCTGCGTGTGTTTTTAATTTCAGATAATTTCATTTTCCAGTCTAGATATCTGTACTTTTCTAAATATCGTTTGCTTATTAATTGCATTTTTCTCTCTTTTGTTTTTGGCGACTATTGAAATGTTATGTTTACTTTTGATGTGTTTGTTCTAAATAGTACTTTTGTATGTGATGTTTTATTCGATCGGATATTAAGGAGAATGCATACACCACAAGAGAAAGCACAGATTTTATGGTGGTCATAAAGTTAATTTCCAATCAACTAAATCACTGACTTTTAAGAGTTAATTTCAAATCACTTAAACTGACTGATTTATGAAGATTTGAATATCACTATTCAATAAAAAAAAGGATAATTTTAGATTTTTCATCGATCGTTTCAAAGAAAATACGCCAATAAGCGCGCAGGTTTCTCAAGATTAATTGGCCTAAGATTATGAAAATGGTGAGTTTTTCTAAATTTTTAACATTTAAAACTTCATAAATAAGTCTTAGTTGATCGTGGAAAATAGAAACATTCATTCATTTAATTGAAATTTGGTGTGTCCAGAATATTTATCAGAATATGATACCTTACTGCATTAAATTTAGACTTCATAATTTTTGAAATATATTTATAAGCAGGAACAAAATATTATTATTGATTTCATTTCAATCCTTTTGAAAGCAAAACTAAAAACTGAATTTTATACTGAATCTCAGAAATTTTTGTTGAATTATTGTTTGAGATATTACATAAACTATGAAAAATATTTTGTAGTTAACATAAGACTTAAATACCGAGCAATTCTGTTTGCAATACTCGTAGTCAATAATAATAATAATTAATAAATAACAATAAAGATGATAAATAAAATAAAATGCTTGGTTTTATTAAAAAAATATCTTAATATTAATTGCAATTTCGTCATTTACATTTTTAATTAAAGTTGAAGTTTTACCGGAAATGACAACAAATTAGCAAAATATATATAGTAAATTGAACGAAACGATCTAAACATCATTATAAGTTTGGTATAACTATCAAAATTTGAAGAATAAAAATGTTTTGTTTGTGAATCCTTTAAGAGACCAGTTACTTAAAATATTTAATTGAAAATTGTAGTGAGCGGTAATACTGGCGTACCGGCTGGTCGCCAAAGGAGGCTAGTTAAAAATAAAATAAACAGAAAACTTTAAAGAAGCCTATTAAAATTGTTTCATCGGTTCAATTAACGAACATTGTTTCTCAAATTACATCACTGATTTCTTTAAATTCAATAATGTAAAATAGGTTTTGATTTTTAAGTTCGTTTCAACATATAAAATCTGAACTCAAGTTTAATATTTTATGAATTGTAGCATTTCCTTTTTTTTTTTGTTCGTTTGTTCTTCAATATATAAAAGCACACAGTCTTAGTTTTTTAATTGTTCGGTGTCTTTTTATATTAATTATTTTTTTGCTTCAGTTTTTCACAATTTCAGTTAATGATAATGATTATAAATGCTTTCTGAGAACTACGATAGACCTCTTGATCTGAAAATCAAATTCAGAAAATAATTTTAATTCCAATTTAAACTCTTTTTGAAAGACCTCTCCACCCCCCCTCCCCTCCCAAAGAAATAACCTAACCTTATCTTTAGAGTCTTTGACTAAAATTATAAAGTAATAAGTAAAGACTAAATTATGGCCAATGATATTTATTCTCTAAGGATATAACATGTTTGATTACTTAATTTCAAGCGGTTTAAATTCTGTATTTCCTTTGCTAAAGCATATAGCATGCTTATTAGCTTGCATTGACTTTTTTATTAAAAAAATTGCCTGGTTGTTAAGAATAAATATATGTTTTACTAACATCGTTTTCTTTAATATATGGTGCCGTAAACTCTATTTGAATGAATCAGGACCGTGAATTTATACTTCCTGCTTTTTATGAAATATCGGCAAGTTAACTTTCTTACTGAATTTTTTTTGTGTTTATACTTCGGATTACTGGAATGGGGATGCCGGATGAAACTGCAAACAAAATGGCGCAACTCAAGCGAAAAAGGAAAACTATTCGTGGTAACATTACTCGTTTTTCTGTTGAAATAAGTAACATAAAAGATGATTTTTCAACTGAAGATGTGGAATATACTTGTAATCGTTTAACTACTACCTTAAATGAAATGAAAATAACGGATAATGAAATATACAATTTACTTTCTGATGAAGAATACGAAAACGATATTTTACAATGTGAAAGCTATAACAATAATGCTGAATTCGCGATATTTAAAGTCAAAAAAAAAATTCAAAATAAATTAGCGCTAACTACGAATAACTTTACTGGTTTGGCTATTAATAGCAATAATTTGGTGATGAATTTATACCCTTGCATTACAACGCCTGCTATTCAATCATATATTGTAAAACTGCCTACAATTAAATTAGAACCGTTTAACGGCGATGTAGAACAGCGGCAAAGTTTTTGGAAACAATTTCATTTTTCCGTAGATAATAATCCAAATCTTTCAATAATTGAAGGGCCGCGGTGGCCTGGTGGTAAGGTTTCGGCTTCGGAACCGGAGGGTTTCAGGTTCGTGACTCGATTCCACCGAAGAACTGTCGTGTAAGGGGGTCTGTTGCACGTTAAATCCGTCATGACTAAACGTCCTCATGCTGGTGTGGTGTGGTGTGGAGAGGGGGGTGCCTGCTCAGGTGTCGTCCTCGTCATCTGACCGCGGTTCAAAATTACGAGGTCCGTCCCAAAATAGCCCAAGTGTTGCTTCAAACGGGACGTTAATATAACTAAACCAAACCAAACCAAACCAATCAGGAGTGCGCCAGACATCTGTCTTCCTCTGTGGTTGCTGTGCTACGGGCGTAGGTCGTCTGGCAACGTCAGCATAGGAAGGTCGGCGTCTTGGTTTGACCTTTGTCCACTCTGGTGCTGTCTGTGACAAAGGAGCCAAAGCGTTTTCTGTTTCCTCTCGAACAATGGCTTCAATTCCTTGGTATTGGAGTTCGGGATCAACTACTGGAGATATGAGGCGCTGGACCTCCTCTCGCACTATTTGACGTATTAGTTATGCCAGATCAAGTTTTTCGTCAATTGCAGCCATTGGTACGACATTTGGAAGCCTTTTAAATTTCCTACTCCGGATTCTCTTTTGCTGCATCTCTTCGATCTTTCTACACCATTTAATAATGTCATCTGTAGTGGTTATTTCTTTCGTCAGTAGTGCCTGGTAAACATCTTCGGCAACTCCTTTCATAAGATGAGACATTTTCTCTTCTTCTGACATACCTGGTTTGACTTGATGGCATAATCCCAACACGCTTTGCATGTATGACTGCGAGCTTTCCCAGATCTTCTGCCTTCTTTGCTGTGTTTCTCCAAATGCCTCTTTTAACATTGATTTGAAAACATCCCAGGAAGTCAATTAATCTTCATTATTTTCGTACCATTGCTTTGCTGTGCCATCCAAGAAAAAGAACACATTTGCGAGGCAAGACTTGTCATTCCATCTGTTGAATTTTGACACTCTGTCGTATTCCTTCAACCATTTGTTTGGGTCTTGTCCCACGTCTCCTTCAAATACAGAAGGATTCCTGTATTGTGGCTGTGCTGATGTCAGGATGATCGGTTTAGTTACCTGTTCTGCAGGCATTTTTCTTGTCTTTCTGGGTGGTGGTAAATAAAGTCTAAATTCTGGTTCAAGGCCTTTAAGGCTATCGCTTCTTCGTAATTGCGTTTCCACGCTGACTGGAATCGTACCCTGCGTCTCCACCAAAGAATGTCACGTAGAACTATAGTATAGAACTCAATGACACACATAAGAAGTAGAGGTAAACCAATTTATTAACTGAACTCTGAACACAGTAACTGATCAATCTTCTGCTTTTATTCAAGCAGAGAAAGTCCCAGAATACTCTTCTGGAGACAGTAAGAAAAGTCCAGAACACTTATTTGGTAACCTAAAGAAATGTCCAGTATCTTCTGGAACATGAAATAAAGGAAAACATAAAATCAATGAATTAAGTATTTACATATACTATTAATCGCATTGTCTCTAACGGGATTCGAACCCAGGTCTCTTGATCACGAGACCAGTGCCATGACCATTCGACCATGGAGATTCTACTGTCTTTCTTCAATGCGGCAATATAAACAATGAAGGAGTAAAAAAAAGCAATATAAAAATAATAATAAATTCACCAAAACTATGATAAAAAATTATTCGAATAGGCTGAAAAAATGTAAAAATAAATTTATGAAATAATGGAAAAATTTCTAAAAAACCACTCAATCCTGTTGCATTTTCAGTCTATGTTACTGTCTCTCTCTTCCTAAACACTAAAAGAAAATTACTCTTAGAAATCGAAAGACCATCCCCGATAAGCAGCATCTGCTTAATTCTCCCTACAGGTCGAACTAACTGCGAATGGGAAAAGCAATCCTTTTGTCAAAACCCTGACACTTTTAAAAGGAAACTTGTTATTCGACCCTGCCGCTTTTGGTATGCATAGCAATCTCACTGCTGCAAACAGGAGGGTTAATAATATTTTTGTGTATATCAGTATAACGGAAAAACGGATTTTCATCAGAATTTGAAAATTCTATGCCGAATGCACAAAGTCACAATCAAGTGCTGGATAATTAAAAAAACATTTCTTATATATTATTTCATATTAAAAAGGACAAAATCTAGATACTTTTGATACCAAAAATCATAGTTTTTACATAATCAAAATTTGTACCGTAAAGTCAACGCTTTTATCATAAAGATGTTTTGTTGCTGTTTGCCAAACTTCAAGTTTTATATGCAAACTGAAATTCCAACGCATAATTTTTTTCGACCTTTTTTTCCTTTGATTATCACGCAGATGCATAATTTTTGAGCTCTATTAGAATTCAATATTCGAAATTGTTGTGACACTGCATAAACTAGCAATGCTTTAGTAATTTTGTCCTTTGATTATCTCGCAAATGCATAATTTTTTAGCTCTATTAGAATTTGATATTCGAAATTTTTGTGATACTGCATAAACTAGCAATGCTTTAGTAATTTTTTCAAATAATTTAATTAAAGCAATATGATTTTATTTATATACATAAGCAATTCAATAATGCTGAATTTTTTTTTTCATAATGTATATAAAACAAGAATATGCCTGGTATTTATAGATTACTAAACTCTGGACCATTGATAGATTCCTTAGCAAGAAAGATTTGTACTTTTCCTAAACAAAGATTTGTACTTTGTTAGATTAATACCTTTGAGCTAACATTTGTTACATCTTAATCAACAACTTTCTAAAAATTGTAGATTTCAAAGAAATATTAAACTTTTAATCAGTCCTTTTTTTTTCTAATTTTCTTGACTTCTTTTTTTAAATTTCAAAGTCCTAAAAATCATACTTTACATAGTGACTCATCCGCAGGTGCTCCAGACGAAAATTTTAAAATGTATAGCCAGTGCCATGTTTACTCATACGAATCAAAATTCAGAAATGCAGACTTGTTTATGCGTATGCATGAACATGCATGTAAACTAAACAGATGGAGACGTCGCGTCAACCAAAAAGTGAGCTGATGTAATTCAGTCACCTTGGAATCAAATTAAAAGCATGAATCGTGATTAAATAATTATGTAATCTCAAATAAAAGCACAAACATATATCTTAGGACACGAATATGTAAAATAACTTTTAAAAATATTTAAAACAAAATGTATTCTTTTTAAAAATGTAAAAATTAATACTCTTTTTAAAAAATAATCCGAGACAAATAATTTTTTATTTTTTTCTGTTTTTTAATTCTCATACAAAAATACACTAAGTACAAAACTGAGTGTTATTTTATAATTCTATTTAAAAGTTAATTTTTTAGAATATTTGCATGCATGAGCAATGAGTTTTCTTAAGAATGTTGTGTTTTTCTGAGCTAAAATTGAAAAATATTTTGAGGAAGAACACAAAACATAAAATTCAGGTTTAGTTTTATTTCAATCTTTAACTGCAATTCATTATTATAAATTTTATAGAAGACCCTTGGAACATTTCGAAGGCATTTAAATCTGAAATGTCGGATTCAGAACCTTTAATTAAAAATATACTTATCCGCTTTCAATTCATAAAATATTCATTTTACTTAGTAGTTCTATTTATAATGCTTTTTAATTGCATATAAAAATATATTTTGGTCAGGAAATGTTTAATTTTTTTGTGTGCTCATTTTAGTGTTTACCAGTCCCTTAAATGAAATCACATACTGAATTAAAAAAAAATGATGCCGTATTTGGCGCATATGCCAATTTTGGCTATCATTTATTATCCATCCCGAAGAACTGAATACCCATTAACAGGACTAGATAGATCTAACTATAAATGCCAAAGGTTGATTCATGCCACTTTTACAAACAACATTTTCGTCAGGAGATAGACAAAAATATTAGTTGGCCTGCAACATCAACTCTACCCACTAACTAATTGTTGAAGATTTTCCAACAGCAATGATTTAAGTCGAGCAAGCAAAAACTGTGTGTAATCAGCTTTTCTCAGTCACATAATTCGAAGTGTTCTGTCAACAAAAATACAGCTTAATTTTTATAAGTCTTTATTCATGCATAAAAGTAAAAAAAAAAATAATAATAATAATTTAAAACTAAGCAGTCGAATCTTACTCCACTTGCAAAACTTTTTTTTAAAGAATTTATACTATTTTAAAATGAAATGTAAAACAAAGCATGAAATATAGAATGCACATTTTCATTTCCGATAGATTTGATCTAATATACATTAATTAAAATTAATTTTAACTAAAAAAATAGGAGAATCTTTCCATATTTTATTTTATTTTAAAAATCTATTTAATATAAAGCAGTCATAATCAGTACAGGAGAATTTTTTTTTCATATTAAAGCATGTATATATAAATGCAGCAATTAAAAAATGAAAGCATTATTTCAAAATATGCTTCAAAATAATTTGAAAAAATTTAATTGTGGGGCGGGGGATTATATTGAAATAAAAGTCGCAGCATTTTAAATATATACAATATACACACATGTGTCTGCGTGTGTTTGAGTGTTGTATGCATTTATGTATGTATAAATAGAAATTTAAAGGCATATGTTTTGAAAATGATTTTTGTGTAAAAATTTGATTCTAAGTTATTATAGTAAAATGTTAAAATTTTGATTAAATATCTTACTAAAATTTTAAAAACGTCATTTCAATGATCGCGTACTATCGTTGAAGTAATCAACTCTACTTTTTTAATATAGTTTCGTATGGAAAACTCATACAATTAAAGAAATCAAGTCAATAATTCCAGAAATATACACAAATTTTCTTTTACTTCCTGGTCTCTCAATAAAAACCAAATGAAAAAAAAGAAAAGAAAAGAAAGAAATAGAAACAATTATTAGTATTGCGCTTGCAAAGGTAGCTGGGATGAAAAATACGGTTTAGGGGCGTCATCTCTAAGTAATGATAAGCATTAAAATTTATAACTCATATTTAGTTACTAGATGGCGCCACAATTTATACTAATTGCAACTGAACGACTGATGACTGCTGGAGAGAAAATATTAACCGAAAGAATATCATTCGTATTAAAATTAATGAATTATCTAAACCAACTGAACTAATTTTTGCTGTTTAATTCCACTATATTAAAATAGAGCATGTTTTTTTTTTATATGTAGGAACATTAGAAACTCGCTAAAAATGTGAAATAAATTATTTAAATTCATAAATTTGTTTAATAAACTGAAAACGAATTAAATATCTAATATAAAATATAATATAAACTTCCATTTGTTTAATAATATAATTCTTTAATTTTAAAATTGCCATAAAATAATTCGGTATTTTTAGATTAGTCAAAAGTGCTTTTTATCTGACCTTTCAATTGCATTTACGAAATAAAAAATTAGTAAGAATTTTTTAAACATAATATTTTAAACTCCTAATTACTAAGCGTTCAAGCTTCCATTATTTTTTTATTCCTATTTTTGCTTCTTACACATCAAAATTACAATGTTTCATTTTTGTTAGATTTTAATGTAAGTTAACAATTTAAAAAAAAAAAACTTCAAATATGCTTTGTTAAATAAACATAAAAAATTATGCAGTAAAAACTTGTTTAAAGCGACATTTTTTAGTAATGATAATTTAAATTCACATTTAGTTACTAGATGGCGCCATGAATTATGCTAATTACAATTGAATGACTCGTGACTGCTAAAGATGGAAAAATTTAATAGAAAGAATATCATTCGTATTAAAATTAATGAATTATTTACCTCAATTTAATGAATTTTTGCTGCTTAATTTCCTCCTGTTAAAATATAGTCGTAATTTTTTTTTTTTTTTTTTTTTTTGCGTAGAAATATTTGAAATTCGTAAAAATATGAAATAAATTATTTATCAATAAATTTGCTTAAATAAACTTAAATATTTAATATAAAGTGTAATATAAATGTTCATTAGTCTAATTATATTATTTTTAAATTTTAAAATTGCTATAAAATAATTCGGTATTTTTAAACAAGCCAAAAGTATTTTTTATCTGAGCTTTAAATTACCTTCACAAAATTAAAAATTAATAAGGATTTTTTTAATTTAATATTTTAAAATCCCAATTAGTAACCCTTTAACCTTCCTTAATTATCTGATTCCCGCTTCTGTTTCTTACACATCAAAGCTACAATTTTTTATTTTTTAAGATCCTAATATAAATAAACAGTTTAAAAAATATTGAAAATATGCAGTAAAATGCGATTTAAGGCATGATTTGACTATAATGATAAGCATTAAAATTTTAATTTATACTTATTTACTAAGAGAGAAAGAGAGGGGGGGGGGAGAATAACCACTCTAAAGGATGAGGAAGAAAAATCCGGACAGACAAATTTTAATATAATTTCATTAAAAATAAATGTTAACAAAATATAACAAATAATAAAAAGATTAAACGTTTACTGATAAGTAAATTTAATTGGTTTCAAAGTGGCTGGCTTTTGCAGTGATGCAGAGGCGCAAAAGCATATTGAAATGTTCAGCAATGGGCAGAAAGTCTTCTTCCTTTAATCTATCCCAGTCCCCAGAAGTCATTGCTTTAGAGAATCCAAACTTTTATGCCGTTTAGTGCAAGCCCTAGACTCCAAAATGGACCATACACTTTAATCGTGGGATTGAGATTTGGAGAGTATTGTGCTCATTCTCCAGATGATATCACGTCCAGAAAATTTTTCTTCCACCACTCTTCTGTCTTTTTAGCCTTGTGAACTGATGCGGAATCTTTTTGAAACTCCCACTTTACATTGCCGAAGTGCGTTTTGGTCCACGGAAATATAAAACCTTCTAAAATGCCCCACTGGTACACTTTTTGAATTATTTTAACTCCCTCATCTACAAAAACCAGAGATGTTTTGCAGATTTCGCAAATTCCGCCCGAGACACTGACCGACTTTGGATTTTTACAATGTTCAACAATTGCTGAAGTGCTTAGTGCGTCTACAGACCAGAATCTATAGTTCTAGGAGTGACGAGCTTGTTGGATGTTAAAGAGCTTCTCATTAGTGAAAAGAAATCTCTCTCAATGCTGACATGCGGCCTGTCTCAAAAGTTTTCTGCGTCTTTTGAGCCGTACGAGTTTGTTTTCTTCAGTCAGAAGCTGAAGTTTCTGGATCTTGTAAGGCTTCAATCGATCTCTGATTTTGCCATTCGTTGCACTGATCGATCCCTTATTTCCAGTACACCAGCAATCTTTCTCATGGAAACCTTCGAATTTCCTTGAACTCGCCTTTTGGTAACCTTACGGCTACTGAAAGAATTCACCATACGTTTTAGTTCACTTCCTGGACTTTGGCTATCATTGCAACGATAGATTGCTTCAAGCTCTATTTGCCGAGGCATATTAAGCAAACGAATGACTTCATACTGTTCTTCTTCCAACTTTACAATAGTATATCTTTTGCTTGGCATTCTAAAAAGGCCAAAGATCAGTACAGAAACTAAAAGTTGCATTATAGAATATGATTTAATTGAAAAGTGGCAGACAAAAAGAAATGAATAAAAATTAAAAAAAGGAGTGACTTAACTTTTATTCTATGATGTAATAACTTTGTCCGAGTTTTGTGCTGCACCCTGTATAAAAAATGGTTTAAATTAAGTTTAAAAAAATAATTATGCCATTTGAGTCCATAAATATTCAAATGAATAAGGAATTTTATATTTTTATTCAGATTCTCGGCACTATGAGGCATATTTAATAAAATATTCTTGGGACACTAACATTTTAAATTAAAAGAAATCTCGAATTTGAAATTTTGACGATTGTTATATTTTCTTTATATTACGTATACGAGAGAGTAAGAAACGTGTTCACAGTGCTTAAGATTAGAAGCAGCAATTAAAAAAAATGTGTGTTATCATCTCAATATCAAAGCAGAAGAAGGCGCTGCCCATCAAAATTTTTTTTTCTCAACTGGAGGGGGGGGGGGGGGCGGTCTTCTCAAAACTTTCCCACATACTCTCTAATAAACGTAAATTTGTATTTTAGACGCATTTTCCCCCCAACTTTTGAAACGAAAATTTGAAAAAAAAA